>JANJGK010002026.1:2500-57500 GCA_039081455.1 Macrobrachium rosenbergii | reverse complement strand
GCGAATGTATGATGACACACTGTCTTAAAGCACTGCACAGGTACTTATTGATGACGTCTGCGTCTGGGTTGACCAAATGGAGATTTCACAATAGCATTCCTTTCATGATCAGTACAGATATATATACTGGGAATTATCTTAGATTTACTAAGAAACGTAGTTTATTTAAATGTGGCATAAATGAAATATGACATTTGCTCGGCCACGTAAAACACAATAGGAACGAAATCATCAATACAGGCATTCACTAGCTAAGCATAAATTCTCAGAAAGCAAAAGAAAATATACGCTTCCAAAAATCATTATACTCAAATTGTGAATGAGGATACATAGTAATTACTGAAGACAGCAAATACTGAAATATGTTTCACATTTGTGAACACAAGTCTTACTAAAATGTAGCAAAGTGAGAAAAAAAGGTAAGTTATATAACACAAATATTGATTATACTGATAATGCTAATGATTAACATATAAATCATATATAGATAATGCAATCCGGATAAATCAAATAAAATAATGCAATTCAGAAATGATAATGCAATCCTGAAATGATAATGCAATTCGTATACGAAGTAAAAACATTTGTGCACAGATTATATGAATACACTCGCAATGATAGAGATTGAAATCAATGCTTAAAAAATGTATCCAAAAAGTAATAACCATATGGTAGGTTTGTATAAACAAACAGTTATCCTGATAGATTAATCAGTATGGACAACCAAATTACTAGATGCAAAATGTTGAATGAACAACATGCTACTACACGCAATTGATACATACATATGTAGTATAGGTTATTAAAGAAATAAATGTAGATAAATGATATCACCAGAAATGTTCAGCTCTTCCTCACATATATTACCACCGAAAATAGAACCTTTTCAGTCTTTCTCTGTGTATTCGAGCTTTAATGAAAAAATGGCCAGTAATTCCATTATCGAACTCGGAACATATAATTGCGCCAGTCCAACGTTGACCTTTGAGAATCAGCAGATTTCGCAATGGTCTCCTTCATCTCTCGTGCTTTTTTCCAAAACATTACGCTGACGATTACGCCTACGGCTCCCAGCAACATACCAACGGCAATTAATGTGTAGAGGAGAAGAAAATCATGGTGAACAGAAGAATGGCTCGCAGGAGACAGCAAGTCTAATGATGCAATAGCGTTTTCGACGGGCCTGCTGTAGGGAATTGTTAGACCTTGCAGCCTAGTGTTTCCCCACGATGTGTTGATGAAGAAATTATGCCCACGGATGATTGTTACCATAGCTCGGATGAAGAGTGACGACGTTGTTGCAATGCAGCCATCATTAACGACGAACATGTGTCCTGTTGTCCTAGTACCATCTGGGCAAGTGACGATGTATGGTTCTGCAGAGAAGACGAATGACGTGCCATTCACGAGCCTGTGACGAAACTGATTGTCACGATACCTTACAAAACCAGCCAAACAATGTTCACGTGTATGGGGAGAGGTTCTGTTAAGTACTAAGTCCAATTCGCATGAATTCAAGGACGTATCAGATACATTCAAGAACTCAAACAAATCGATCCTGCACACTACATTATTCATAACATCATGGCAATCATTTAACAGTGCTTGGTCTCGGACTACCGTAAAAGCTTCCTTATTGGCGGAAACCAATACTAGAGCTGACAGATTATTAATAATAGGTGTCGAGACGTTAGATACATACGTGGGAAAAGGCGAAATTTTATACGCTTTCCACGCGTCTGATGGGTTAAAAGGAATGTCGATTACGATCTTATCAAGGTCAACTTTAACTGTGATCAAGCTGTAATAAAATTCAACTTTGTGAAAATCTACTACTGGAACATAGCGCATTTTATCATGAGCATTATTGATAATCTGAGTAAGATCTTTAATCGGTAACAAATGAGGAGACAACACGCCTTTAGCAGCAAGTGTTATAGCTTCCACGTAATCTTTTGATTTTTCGATAAAGCTTGAAACTCTCGAGTATACATGATTAATTTTAGCATGATAATACATCAAAGTTGCTAACAAAACTTGAGTGTCATGAACCTGATTGAAACGTCGTGACTGTTCATTTACTTTACTGATTACGCTGTTCAAAGCTTGAATTTGTTTGTTTAGTTCTCCTGCTAATACCTCTTGTTGATGTTCCAGATTTTCGATTTTAACCCCGTGATCGCGAAGTTTCAAACGATTTGAAATCCCTAACCCAAGACCAGCTACGGAACCAACCAAATTTAATGCCGCTAGAACAAGTGGGTTACGCCTTTCTGTAACGTCGTGAGGTATTGACCACATTAGCAAATCACGAGCCAAGATTTCAGCTTCGCATGTTTTATTCCTTAATTCCCAGAAAAGCATATTAATTGTGTCACTGACTTGATTAGGCGACGTTGGATCACTGCTAGCTAAGAATGATTTATGCAAGTCTGCCAGAGATTGATCAAAAAGAGTCAATTCTGATTTCAAAGTTATTACTTCATTTTCGCTAGTAAAAATGGCGTTCATATTGACCTCTAAAACTATATTACTGCCAGTTAGAAAGAAATTATTCATTTCCTCTACTATAGAACCATGATGTAAAGTTATTTCAGAACTCTTCCCAGCTACGATAAACATTGAGAGGAATAGTGCATGGTATAATTTGACAAGCTTCATGTTGGAGCCTGTAAAAAAAATAACTTGTAAATAATGAAAAAGAAAAAACCTCGCACCATTCAAATGATGTAAAAATTCACACAATAATTAACTTTTTCATAACAAACCATTGTCTTAAGTTCTCACATGAGAGATAGATACTGTTCGAACATCCGTTGAATCGGACTGATTCCGAATTTTAAGTCGGTTACCTATTAAAACTTCTATAACTATGAAAGGACCTTCAAACTTAGGCAATAATTTCCAATTTAGCCCTTTTCTAACATAGACCTGTACATATACTATATCTCCTTCTTGGTAAGGCTTTGTGACCTTAGCTTTTTTATCATGTGCATTCTTCATTAACACTTGAGCCTGTAAGAGGTTTTGATAAAGTGTTTGATATCTACTCCGGCTAACATCTATTATATCCTTCAATGGATCTGATAAACTAGATGTCGGGGATAAGATGTGAAAAGGTGACCTAGCAGGTATCCCATAAACAGCTTCATGGGGAGACATACGGATTGAAGTATGATAATTGTTATTTAAGGTACTGGACACAGTGGGTATTGCAATATCCCAGTTTGGGTCCATACCGCCTATGTTTACACGCAGTATGTCTAGCACCTTTCTATTAACCCGTTCTACCAACCCATTAGATTCAGGGTGGTAGATCATCGTATTGATTTTCTTTATTTGCAGAATTTCGCACAATGAGTTAAGGAAGTGATTATTGAATTCTCCACCTGAGTCAGAGATTATTATATTTGGAATTCCATGTCTGCATATATAGCACTCGTAAAACTTCCTAGCGCACTCAATGGCTGTTTTACTTTTTAGTGGTATTAGTTCAGTATACCGTGTAAGGGCGTCTATTATAACCAAGAGGTTTTTATTCCCCCGGTCTGTCTCGTAAAAACCTGTCAATAAATCAAAGTGTACCCTTTCAAAAGGTTTGCTAGCCACGGGATAAGTTCCGAGACCTACAGGATTCTTAGTATGGCCCTTGTGACGGAAACATATATCACAGTTTTTAATATATGTCCTATCTTTTAACATAGTAGACCAGTAAAATAATGACTTGGCCTTTTGAGAGGTTATTTCGAACCCAGGATGACCATGCAGAGGATGGTTGTGAAGCCATTTCAGAACGATTGGGATTAATGTGATAGGTACAACCACCTGGTCGTTAGTTAACTGTGTTGAACTCCTGGTTCTCCTAGCCACGGATCGGCATAGAATGTTATCCTTAATCAAGAAATATTGATTCGTATATTTCACATATTCCTTATCATCTGGATTCCTATTTAATGCATCTATTATTACTCTTAATTTCTGATCTTTCATTTGTTCTTGTCGTACTGAATCTAGATTCCACTCTATATCTGTAATATTCTCTGTTGTTTGGGCTAAAGATTGACCATTTTCGATAGCAATTTTCATAGCTTGCGAAGGAATTGGAATTTCTTCTAGATCAGCGAAAGGTATTGAGTGAGTTGGTACTGGGTTACGAGATAGCGCATCTGCGATTACGTTTGCTTTACCGGGTAAGTATCCAATTTTAGCTCCAAAGTCCTGGATAATCATGTGCCACCGAGTTCTTTTAGGACTATGATTGAAACCTTTAAAAAAGTCAGTAAGGGGCTTATGATCAGTTAGAACCTTGACACTAATACCCATAGATTATATATTTAAAATGTACCAACGAGTTAGCGATCGCTAAGCATTCTTTATCTATTACTGCATATTTCTTCTCTGACATTTTTAATTTGCGAGAATAAAAAGCAATGGGGAAAAACTTATTGTCATGCCACTGGAGTAACACACCTCCTACTCCTTGATCTGATGCGTCGGTTGCAATAATAAACTCTTTAGTAAAATCGGGAAACTTTAAAATAGGAGCAGAACTGATTTTTTCTTTCAAGGTATCAAAAGCAATTTGATGATGGGATTCCCATTTAAAAGTTACGTCCTTCCTTATGAGATCATTTAAAGGAGCTGCTATTACTGAATAATCTCGGATAAACCGACGATAATAACCCGAAACCCCGAGAAATTGCTGTATGGCTTTAACATTAGTAGGAACGGGAAATTTACTAATAGCAGAGATTTTATCATGGACTACTTTAAGACCTTGCCGAGATACCATGAAACCCAAATAGACTAATTCGTCTTTAAAAAACTCACATTTAGACATTTTTACTTTTAAATGATGTTCTCTTAACCTTTGAAGGACTATTTCTAGTTTACTTAAATGCTCCTCCAAAGTGTTGGAAAATATGACTAAATCATCCATATAAGCATGGAGAATATTCCCTAGTAAATCTCCAAACACTATATTGATCATTCTAGTGAACGTAATAGGAGCACAACGTAGCCCAAATGGCATACGTAGGAATTCATAGTGACCTCTAGCTGTACTAAAAGCAGTGTACTGAGTACTATCCTTAGCTAAGGGTATCTGGTGAAAGCCTTTAAGTAAGTCCAAAGAAGTAAAAAATTTATTCTGTCCTAATAGAGACAAAATATCATCTGTGCAAGGTACTGGGAATCGATCAGGGATAGTTTGGTCGTTGAGCTTGCGGAAGTCAACACAAATCCTCCAGGTTTTATCCTTTTTTGGTACTACTATCAAGGGAAAATTATAAGGGCTGTTAGATTTCTTAATAACCCCCTCTTTTAACATTTTATCTACCTCAACATTGATTTCATTCAGAAATTTGGCCGGTAGACGATATGAAGGTACATAAATGACCTGGTCCTTATCCTTTAAACGAATTTGATGTTCGATTACTTCAGTTTTGCCTAAAGCTCTAGTACTAGTAGAAAAAACATCACTATATTTGGATAAAAGTTAAAAAAATTTCTTGCTTATATCCCTATCTAAGATGTCTGCTTCGATTTTGCCTTTAATTGCCTTTAAAAGAGATTCATCTGTTGCTGATTCAGTGGAGTTAATTTCAGCAACTGTAAGGATTCGATGTTTATATGCTTCGATATTGACAATATGTTGATTTTCATGTATTGTTAAAGCAGCATTTAAGTGATTAAAAACTTCAATGTTAACCCGATGATCAGAATTTACTGTGTATAATGCTTGCGTGACTGAAAGCCCATTGATTTTTAAAGTATCAGGAAGAATTAAAACCTCTGAGCCTGGCAATTTTCTTTTAACCTTGACCGTGAGATACGATGGTGTGTTTGGCTCAATGGTTTGTGCAAATGCAGCAAGGACGGGCGCCTGAGAGTTATGTTGGGTTGCTGTAACAATATCATCGCTTACGAGACAAGTGACTGGTTCTTCTATATACGTTATCTTCTTACTCTCTGTCTCCTTCTGATCCAAAACAGATTTCAATGTGTGTGAAGACCGAAAGAATTTCCCTTTTATAAACACTCCGTGTTTTGCGGGTGTCAAAATTACGTTATGTAATGACATTGATGGATAACCCATAATAACTACTGGGTACATATTAATATTGCCAACAATGATAAAGGTATCCATGAAAGTACGTTGCCCCAACCTGTATTGTATTTGAGATGTACCAATTACATCTAATTCATTATTGCCTATTCCTGACAAACGAACATTGGAGCGTTCGATGGGAAATCTTGAAAATAAAAGGTGATGGGTACATAAATCCATTATATTACGTGGACTACCTGAATCAAAAAACAGGGTGAAATGCTTGTGTTCTAAGCTAACTGCATACAAAGTGGGTCTAACTTCTTCTGAGCCAATAATAGCGTGTATTTTTCAAAAATCTACGGGACCGTGCTCTGCATGTTTGGGAGACTACCTCGATTTCTGGAAAATTCTTGTCTTCACACATATCTTGGAGAACATTAAACTTATTATCTGATTCAAAAAGTGATGATAACCCAATATCACTCTCCTTCCCCTTTAAGCTGGCTACGTGGTGTTTGTCTGCCCGCCGGCATTCGGAAAATTCACTGACGCCTGGTTGTTTGGAACTGCTGAGCCTGAAGTTGACTTTCCCGAGGAACGATTTGAATGTACTTGTTTCCGACCTGCATTACTGTTCTGCTTGTATTGTTTGTTCTTTCCCCCATGGTATTGTTGCCTTTTAGCGTCATTACCAGTACTTTGAATGTTTGTGTTACTGTTTAGATTCTTCTTTCTTGCATTGCAATGACTATACTTATGATTTGTACTGTTATGGATTGAACAATAGCGTGATCTACACTCATTTATCATGTGTCCAGGACGCTTACAATTGAAGCAAATGACTGCTGATGGATTATTAGTGACTAAGTTAACCTGTTGCGGTGATGTAGACGCATGATTTTTGTTTTCTTGCTTTGTAAAAGCCTGAATTAGAGAAGGATCGAGATCTGTACACTTGGACAAGTGTTTCCGAACCTGTCTATAGATATCTAATTCTGAGCTATCTGATTGTAATTTCTCATCAAAACACTTAACCAAAGGTTCAGGTAACATCGCTGTTACAAGTGTTAAAGAGAATAATCTGCAGACAGATTTGGAACTGATATGCAGATTACCATTGACCCAACTTGAGCCATCAATCTGTCCTTTATACTCTTCGAGCCTATCTCCTATCAGAGCTGTCCTATCTGCTATACTTAGATTAGTCATAGATGTGAGTCTTATGATGTTGCGTAAAGCAAGAACTTCATCCAATGCATCCTCACTCCCATAAATGGAACGCAGATTGGCTTTGAAACCATCCCAAGTGTTTGTTTCCTTAAAAGATATTCCCTGCAAGTACGCACCTGCATCTCCTTTAGCAAAATCTATGAAACTCTTTGCCTCTTGCAATTGTAAAGACGGATCGGTAATGGATTTTGCCGTGAGGTGTACGTCTACAGACGAAATCCAAGATTCGACACCCTGTGTCAAAAATCCATTGACACGACCTGCGAATGGTACAATTGGCGATCTAGCATTAACTACCGTAACTACAGGATTCTGTGGGGAAGTGGTGGGGTCGCTCCCACCTGGGGTTGGAGGAGACATTTTCCTACTAAGTTTCCTAGCCGCACGCCTACTCTCTAAGTGATCTTGAAACCTATATGAATAAACACGGCCGCTACGTAACCTCATATATCTATACCAGGAACGCAAGTAAATAACAACCGAGATTCATATAACTGCTAAAAAATAACATCACTTATGAAAAATGCATCATAAAATACAATATTGATAAGTAATAAATGCACTTTCCTGAAAAAGAACAGAGTTAACAACGTGTCAAGCGTAAAAAATAAAAGAACACAAAAGTATGAAAAAAATGAGGTATCAGGAACCGCTACGTCTGCAAGGCAAAGGTATTAATCTACGGCGCTGCTCACCTTATATCAGCAACCTGCCACTCGAGACCCCAACACTGTAAATGAATATACCAACTGTTATAAATAATGGCTGTACTTAGCTTTTTATTGGATTCTGGTAAGTAGGTCGACGAAGTTCCTCTGCCGTCCGACTTCCGTCTGGCTAGATACACGTCATCGAAGGGATGTTATTGTGGATGTTGAACTTCTTATGTTGATGAATGTTGATTGCAGAACCCTCAAGGAACATCGTGGAGTTGTTTAGGCATCTCGCCGTATTGGAGCTTCCGTTCCACAAATGTAGACGCCATGTAGAGACGCTGCCAGAAATCTCTCGGATAGCCGCCAAAATTGTCATAGTGGCGCTGCCAGAGACGAATGTTGCTTGTAGCTGTCGCTGTAGCTTGTAGCTTGTAGCTCTTAGTGGCGCTGCCCGAAAGCTCTGTTGTGACCGCTGCCACCACTGTTGTGGGGGTATTTCATCAGAAATTCCATCTGTGTTTGGTTATAAGGACTGTGTTTGGAACTCAGTCAGAGTTTGGTTTGTGACATCTTCATTTTCTTCATGGCTGTGGAATAAGACTGTTTTTGGAAGATCAGACCAATATTCTGCAGGATTTCAGACAAACTCCATAGTGGTTTTTCTTGTATTTGGTAAAAAAGACTTTATACAAAAAGAATACAATTGGTCTGCACAGGATGATCTCCCATGTCGATCTAATATCTAAGCTTTCACACTTTTACATAGCAAGACTAAGATTCACACACACGAACAAACATATGACCTCGTTCCAAGGACTTCCCACGGCTACGTGACTCTTGCCTCCAGCTCTGAACAAAAAGAGAACGCTGAGTCTATGCAAACACATGCGAATGTATGATGACGCACTGTCTTTAAGACACTACACAGGTACTTATCGATGACGTTTGCGTCTGGTTTGACCAAACGGAGATTTCACAATAGCATTCCTTTCATGATCAGTACAGATATATATAATGGGAATTATCTTAGATTTACTAAGAAACGTAGTTTATTTAACTGTGGCATAAATGAAATATGACACTTATATTGACCCATGTAGCGCGCACTGTTTGTGTGGCAAAAATGGACTAATCTCTTTATAGGCCAGTGGTTGCTTCTCTTTGCCCTCATGCTGATTACCATTCGAAATATGGAGACAGGGAAGTTCATAACGAACATGAAAACACTGCAGAAATTTCAGATGACCACAAATGTTTAGGATGTCTAACAGTCTTTTTTTATTATTATTATCCATACTGCTGAGACCAAAAGAAACAAAAGACCTCACCACTTCCAAATACAAAACGTATATTTAATCCGCAAGAATAATCTTCAATGGTAAGGAGATAACCAAGGGAAACATTCGTGTATTTCCTGTTATTCTTTTAGCCTGAACCTGTATTAATCATGTACTTTATGTGGCGCCAAAAAATAGCATAATTTTTCTCAGGGGTGATTCAGTATTTATCAGCAGCTGTACTAAAGAGAAAAAGAAATATCTGCCGTTCTTACCGTTCATATGCTCTCTCTCTCTCTCTCTCTCTCTCTCTCTCTCTCTCTCTCCTCTCTCTCTCTCTCTCTCGCGCACACAAACATATTCATGAAAGTAACACGTCATTCCTAGTAATATGGAAGTGTCCGAAATATTTATTTCTTTTGAATACTAATATCATAAAAAATGGTGTAACACAACTGATATATAATGATATCTGATTGGAATTCATATTAACATCTAAAAAATATATACTTGAATAGGTAAAATTCGTATCTACTTCCAAGAATGTATAATGAAATATTAGAAGTTATTCTTTACTGTTGAAACATAAAGTACTATTGACTTAAACTACTAAATATATTCGGTAAATCACCCACAGTCCAGAGAGTTTATATGTCTGTGTGAGTTTTGAATGGCAAAACCAAGGTAGGGCAAAGCTCACACAATGTTCATAATTCTGAATTTTAAAACGACTTACAGTATTTCTTGTGAACTGGATGCTTGGTCATTGCTGAAATTATCATCCAAAAATTAGGTTTTAATATATATTCAGTGATATGCTCATTTCCAACCATCATTATGATTACTCCCTCGAAAATTAAAGGATGCTCTCCTACTGTAAGCTCCAATGTTGTTGGTGTACAATTAAAAGGTACACAATTGGTTAAAATTTTTCTCTCATTGTCTCTTTCTCTTTGATAACAGTCGTTCTCAATTTTTTTAATACACTTTTATTTAGCTTGCTTTTTTATCTATTTGTTTGTTTGTCTGGATCAAATCTTTATAACTCAATCTTCGACCTGTTCCCTTTGTCCGATGGACTTAAAATTTTGCTTGGTTACTCAATTCCGGTGACAATACAACCTTACATGATAATTTGGGCAGCAGTGACCTCTAGTGACCCTACAACGACCTCTCCCCGTATCTCAGGATTTGCATGAAAATCTTCGGATTTCTCATACCGTCTTTGACTCGGTAGAATAAGTTAATAACTCAACGGATTTTTCAGACCTACTTTGGCTCGACAGGATACCATGTTCGTTAACTACAATCATAAATCGGTTACAATTTCTGTCAAAACTAAAAAGCATAATATAAAAAAATCTAAAAATAAAATTTTTAAAACACGCATTTATTAAAAAGGACTAAAATGTGAAAAAGAAAGTTTTCAGGCACACCAGGATTTTCTTACACTTAATCATGTCTACAAAAATTCAAGCGCTCCCCCAAACGTGGAAGGAAATGCTGCGGACTGTTACTCAATGGGCCGGAGTTCAATTCCCCCGGCCGGCTGATTAAGAGTTAAAGGAATTTATTTCTGGTGATAATAATTCATTTCTCGCTATAATGTGGTTCGGATTCCACAATAAGCTGTAGGTCCCGTTGCTAAGTAACCAATTGGTTATTAGCCACGTAAAATAAGTCTAATCCTTCGGGCCAGCCCTAGGAGAGCTGTTAATCAGCTCAGTGGTCTGGTAAAACTAAGGTATACTTATCTTACATGAAATAAAAAATATATATATTTCTTTTCTTGTAGCATTTACTTCTATGTTTGGCGCCCACGCTTTTATTTTTGTAAACATGATTAATTGTAAGAAAATCACGGTGTCTCAAAAAAATAATTATTGCTTTTTAGTGCATTTTAATAAAAGCGTGTTTTTTAAATTTTATTTTTAGATTTTTTTTTCTATTGAGTGGGATTGTGAGCTGAAACAAAAGAGAGATCTACGGGCTAAGACAGAATGACAGAAGATGGGTAAACAGAAAATAAGTGTTCATATTCTCAATCAGTGAAGTGTTTGTACCTCTGGCAACACTATACCCCGATATATGGTACTTATATTTATTCATTTATGATATTGCATTCATTTCATCTTATATATGTTACGGATGGCTGTTATCATAATGCTGTCTTCAAAGTAAAGCAGGTTACCTTGCAGCAAAAACACCAAATAAAGATGCTATCACAATAATTGTTCGAACGATCGGTAGCATAATACAGACTACCACGTAGAAACCCTCTGGATTGAGGGAAGTATCCGACCTCATCTCTACCGTCATCAAAGGGTTCAATCCTGTGTTACCAAAGGACGAGCATGCCGATACACTACCCATTAGCATTTGATATAGAACCATGGCCTGTTTGCACCAATTGAGTTAAATTGCCATCCTGGACCTTTAGCAGTCGTCGGCTCCAGCTGTTGGCAATGAAAATTAATCCTGAAGGGAATGATGCCTGTATTAGATGCATCATATTCGACCAAGAACCTTACCAAGTGACCGAATTCTTAGCTGGACGTGAATTAAGACCTTAATATCATGCTAGATATGCTGACAATGATTTTGTCGAGTATAACGTTGAAAAATAAGCATATAATATGTAAGCTATTATATTTTTGGATAACCGTGAAAAAGTTTTTTTTTTTTTTTTTTTTTTGGTAGGGATGGAGACATGGGTTAGTCTTTGATTTAAAAAGTGCTCCTTTGTATAGAGAAAGTTTAAACTGGAAATCTCAAGTGAGCGGGTTTGGTCAAATCTGCTAGATGTTGAGAGTCGAAGGTTTTCATTAAGACTTTTAATCTTTGTACTGACAAGGACTGTTCCTTTTGAATTACGAAGAATAGAATGGGAGACAATAATTTCGTGTTACTAATATAAGAATAATTTCTATTACATTTATGTCTTCCTCAGGGGTCCATTACTATATTTTCCTGAGGAAGTACTTAGAATTAACATTACCATGAACACTCCTATGGTAAATTTTTAAAGACTGCGTGACAATTCAAAACATCATATAAAAGATTCAGCTTATTTCTTTATAGCTGAACTACATATGAAAACTTTTCAGCAAATAAATGACAATGTCACCTCCTGTTTCTTAAACAAGATTCACAGCTGTCTTATCCAGCAGTGGGGAAAGAATTTTCAAGTTCAAGTAATAGGTGAATAACTCAGAGGCAACAGTTACTCCATAACTTTACCTAGCA
The DNA here is from genome assembly GCA_039081455.1 of Macrobrachium rosenbergii. Taxonomy (NCBI): domain Eukaryota; kingdom Metazoa; phylum Arthropoda; class Malacostraca; order Decapoda; family Palaemonidae; genus Macrobrachium; species Macrobrachium rosenbergii. Next base: position 45,039 of record JANJGK010002026.1, on the reverse strand, counting down.
AAATAATATTTTTCTGTTTACCTGTTTTATTTTACTTGCTGTTCTTTTCCTTTAGAACGATTTAACCAGAATAAGTTACTATCTTCAGGTCTCTGCAGCTTCACTTTTTTCTTTCATTAACACCATGTTTGTTATACAGTTATTTCCCTGATAACATGACTACTTAAAATTCTTCTACCGTTGTTCAATAAGGAAGATACGCAAAATGGAAGCTGATTATGTTCTATAGTGATCATGCAATTTATTTTCTCACTAACTGCGACGACAAAATAAGAAAAAAATGTTCTTACGGATTAAAACATCCCGCTGTCTACCAGTATCTCTACAAATAAATATATAAAAAAAATCAACGAAAGAATAGATGTTTTGGAAACGTTTCTCATTCCATCGGAAACATTCACTGAGGGACACAAATTTCGCCAAAGTGTTGTCGACTTCCTTGTCTCCTGGGCACAATGAATGGGATAGTTAGCACCAAGTTAGATGTCAACAATGGGCATCATTAATCATTCGTGTAAAGCATAGGAAAACAAGGTGGCATCAAGGTTCTGGGTTTAGGCACAGCATCTTGCTGGGGCCTGACTCCAGGGTATGTCACTGGCGATGACCTGCGGATTAAAGAAAGGTTCCTGCCGGTAACTGAAATCACAATAGGTGGCAAATTAAAGTGGAGAATGAGTGAGAACAAACAGCATTCATCCCTAGGCGTGAACTCCCTAGAGATGCATAAATCCCCCTATCATCAACTAATGAATGTGCCACTCCTAAATTCAGCCTGCCTCACCTCCCTAATCACTCCTAATATTTTCTGAGTTATTAAGGAAATAAACGAGACAGCAGCGTGGAAAACCGTAAATGTATATATATATATATATATATATATATATATATATATATATATATATATATATATATATATATATATATATATATATATATATATATATATATATATATATATATATATATATATATATATATATATATATATATATATATATATATATATATATATATATATATATATATATATATATATATACATATACATCTATATATATGTGTGTGTGTGTGTGTGCGCGCGTGTGTAATTATGGTCATTATATGATTTTTATTTACGTGAACGAATTCCTTTACTAAAGAAAATATTAGGTGGTATATTTTATTAGTAATTTATATAAATGAATAACAAATATTAAATTTACTATTTTCAGCATCTGTAAATCTAGAACCGAGACCTTATAATTTCCAGGAAGAGCTATTGAGTATTATTATTACGAACAATTTCCTTTTCATGTCTTTAAAAAGTTAATCATAAAAAAAACATAACCGAAAAAAAGTGCCAATTCCTTACCATACTCACTAACTGATGAAACGAGACCATATGTTTAGTAAACTCTAGGACAGAATAAATAATGCGACAAAGAGGACCTTCACTAACTAACTCTATGTTGTTTGCAAATTCGTAGGTGCATCAAATCCTCTCCTGCGTCTGAATCTGAATTTCAGTTTATAACAATAAAATATGTTTCTACTGCAAGCATTTCTAATTTCATTTGGAACTTTGAATATGTCGAAATCAGTTTTGACTCCAACTTCAGCTTTCATTTAATAATGATAATCAAAATTACTACAAATCGAATTCCCAACGCCATCCTTGGCTAACTGGAACTGAAACAACTCGAATTAATCTAAATATGTCGAGTGCTGAAAATGAAAAAGGCTAATAGGTGGCCCTGCCTGGATTTATTTGATTGCATTCGAGTTTTCAATTAAGAGTTTTTTAAAATAAATATAAGCACCAATTACCTACAAACTGATAAAAGAACATGTGCAAATGTCATGAAATCAGGTTAAAATATATACCACAACGGCAGGTAGAATTAAGGAGAAGCCAAGTAGGGTTAAAATGTAGGAGTGAAACCTCTAACCTTCTATATAAGACTGAATAGGTCTCATCCAAGGAGAAATATTAAGCAAAACCAGATACATCATGAAATACGTCACATAATCAAGTGAAAATAACGTCTACAATGAAAGCAAAAAAGCTAAAAGTGCGAATATAACATTCACTTTAACACTGTCGCATCGTCCTCCCCTCTCAGGACGCTGGTGTTTACGACCTTTTGTTACTTTTCAAGGCAATCCTGTCAGTGGACATCCAGAACAATCAATTCCACCAAGGATTTTTCGAGGAGCGGATTGCCCTACAAATACTGAGCTTTGGTCCTCTCTCTCTCTCTCTCTGCCGGTAGAATTCAGATGATGAAGCAATTATTTGCAATGAATAAAGTTTAATTGGTAACACATGAAATGTGCATTTTCACAAAACAATAGCGCCTCGAAAGTGTTGTTGACGCAGAGAGAGAGAGAGAGAGAGAGAGAGAGAGAGAGAGAGAGAGAGAGAGAGAGAGAGAGAGAGAGAGAAAACCTTTCATGCAATATAATTATAAATGAAGCCCGAAACAGAAACAGATTAAGAGAGGCTTTATTTACTACAATGATTTCGTCTACAGCTGAATCATGAAATTCGCATTTTCCCTTTCGACTGTCCCTTTTCATTTTCAGTTGGGCCTTTCTGCCTATTTTTAAAATTATGTTGTTATTTTCTTTTCGTCTCCTGTTAATTTCATTGACAAGTTCCGTTTTAGATATGGATTCGCTTTGAGTATTGCTTTTATCCAGTCAAGATTTTATGTGGTGTGAAACCCTATGAATAAATGCTGCAGTTTTTCAATTTCGTTGCCTTGGGAAATTACAAGGGATTTAGTGTTAACATTCCGTTTCTGAGCACTTTATATTACCAAGGTCAGTTGCGATTAACCATATGTGATCTGGGATGAGTAAAAAGATAGTAAGGTTCTTATACGAGCTCCGATGGTCTGGCGCTAGTTTAAAATCATAACAGAACTTGCGGGAGCGTTTGTTGTTAAAAAAAACATTTGGACAATCAAATACGGATAAGTTACGAGTCATTTTGACTCTGACTAGTCCGGTTTTCGATGTATAATCCGTCTAATTACCTGAGGGCAGAGGATTGTTGATTATGTCCTGAAGTAGTTCCTGTTCCTTGGAATTACTTTAGGTATACTAACTGTTCAGGAATTAGCGAAAATCTTGAATAAATGAATAAATAGATGTATAAAAGGTGAAGAGGAAAAATAGTGTTTTGCATTGCTGAGAATTGATGCTCTATCACTTTTGGTATCAAAGATTCTTCAAAAGACAAACCACACATTATTAATTACTGTTGAATTTACTTTGTTCTTTAGCGACCATTTCCTGTTAGATGGCGCAGCACGGGTGTAAGAAGGAATCAGTAACGTCAAACAGCATGCACACTACAAGGCAAAACGTCCCTTAAAATGCTCTAGTTCCGGTGAAGAGAAATACTGAAAATGAAAGGGATGATTAAGAATAAACTGGTGACCAACCACCGTCACCTTTTCCAATATATCAAAACACTGAATCATATTTCGAAAAACTACAAAGGTTATAATATTAGTGATAAAACCAAATTTCTCCTTGGATGAAAATGTATCTATCTGTTGGTGAAATATAGCATCACTACACTGTGAAAGCAATGGGTTTTTACTTTAAAAGGCTACCTCATTCTTTTCCATAATCATTTAACCCAATTCCACATCTGACCTCACTCTGTAGTAGAGAGCTTTAACAATCTTATTAAAATAATTTGGGAAATTCCTGGCGCATACAAAGAGTAGATTATCACAGATTGTATTTTTGTTTCAGCTGCTTCCTTTTATGATGTATTCGCTACAAAATCAATAAATAATCTATAGATTGCTCTCGGAAACGATGTTCGCCCTACTTTAAAATTTTGTTATATATCATCACTTCCAATTGCAGAATCCTCTTAACGTACCAATGGCTTCAAATCATTTACATTTTCATAATTTCGAGTTTTAATCCTTTTACAGGAGAATAGGTAAGAATAGGTCAGATTACTTACTGTAATTGAATGATCAGTGTCAGGAAACATTGCACATTGCAGGAACCAGCAAACTTATTTATGTGGCATGACTTCTGGGTCTTAATAAGGCAAGGGATTATGGAAATGACATCAATAATAACAATTGACGATTACTTTCCAAGTTCCATCTGTTCCTGATTATACATTATTCACGTTCAGAAAAGCGGAGATATTATACTCTCTTTAGTTATACTACTTCATCTTTAATGCTTACGAAAGCAATTTATTTGCCGCTCAAGCCTACAGCTATATACTAGCGCAAAATGGTCGCAAACTCCGCAGAAAATTACTCTTCATAATGGACGGGGAAGACTTGCCACAATGAGTGCACAAATAAAATAAATATATTTTCTTTAAATAAGAAATTCACATAAAATGTGAACATCAGACATGCTCGCAATTCAAAGTTTTGCGTTGAAGTCGGTTTCATAGTTCATCGCTTCGTGCCTTTTATTTAATCATTATTGTGGTTTCACTCAGACGTATGTATACATACAGTATATGAAGTTCTATCACATCACCGTGAATCTTATTATGAACAAACTTTAAGCTACAAATGTCGTTTAATATCAAATTCGCTCTACCTCGGAAATAATATATGTATATATGTATATATATATATATATATATATATATATATATATATATATATATATATATATATATATATATATATATATATATATATATATATATATATATATATTTGAAAATATCGTTTGATATTCTATTCATTGTACGCCGACAGTCACGTACACCCAAGGTAGAATAATAATTGCCAAACGCCTCATCAGCAGTTGGGGCTCAATACAAAATCGTCACTTGATGTCATCGTTGACCAACCGGTCGGCAACTCATTCTTACTGGTAACGAAGCACTTATCGGAATTGATAAACCTAACGTTATGTACCATAGTTTCATGTCAGATCTCCTTAACTAGAGAATTATTAGTAATTCCTCTGTTTTAGTTTCTTGTCTGTTAAGTTCAGTGACTACTTCATCAAACGTATTATTTTAAGATTATTTTCGTTTGTATTCCTTTTCGTTCTTTAAAAGTAAATAGTGAGACATTTATGTAATGAATTCTAGCGTTTCTCATTGTAATACTATTGATATAAAAGGCTGCTTTAACAGAATGCAAAACTTAGATTTTCATTAATATTCTAGATACACAGATGAAGACAAAACGAAAACTTTAACGAAAGAAGCATAAATTTCTCGAAAGCAAATTCTTAAAATTGCAAATCTAAAGCCTCCCAAGTAGCAGGAGCCAGATCTGTTTGGTGGAGTAATCAGCTTTTATTATTAGGTAACTTGTTCAACAATAACTTGCGACTTCAATTCATAATGATTCAATTCAATAAAGTTAAATGAAAGAATACCGAGTTAATGTCCTTTTCGTTCTTTCTGTCTTCTAAACCTCCAGGGAAATGCTATACGCAAGTGAAAACCTCAGGCGACATTTTCGGGAATCTTGCATTATATGTTTGCATGTTAACGAAAAAATCCCCACCCCCCTCTCCGCCCCATACACACACAAAATAGGGTTATGTGATTATAGTAAAAATACACAAACAACACGTTGTTTGGTTGCTTCAATAAACTGGCTTTATGTAAGCACAGACTCTTGCATAAAGGATGAACCGATGTTAAAGGGATTAAGAGGCCAACCTACTTGAACAGGCCACAACGCACACAAAAGCTGTCGCCAGTAGAATACCTTTCTTTTTGCCGTAAATGTTGACGATGAACTCAAGCTTAAAACTTCAGTTTTCCATCCTGCAAAAGGAATATGAGTTGAGAACCATTCCAAGTTCACTAAGATGTCCAGCAGAAATGTGAGAGAAGCCCTCCAAGCACCTCAGTTAGCAAAAGATTTCTTCAGGTGAACTTTGCTAGTTTATATTATTGAGAACAACTAAAACCTTAACCTGTAATGCTTTGGTACAAAGGATCTTTAAAACAAAATTAGCTACTTTAGAAGTTATATGCTATTTCTAATTGTTTCCTATCCTTTTATATATATTTAGTTTACTCAAATAAAGTCCTCTTGGACGAGCTATGTTTGGTTTGAGAGCTGACGTAATAGAATTTCATAACCTCTTACTTAGTAATTAATTCAAATCCTATTGCCTGCCTTGAAGTAATTAATCTCATCCATACCTCTTTTCTCTTCATTAGCTAATAAGATACAAACGATTTAAAGGATGTGAAGTTGCAATCATTCCGAAATTAAAGAGAGAGAGAGAGAGAGAGAGAGAGAGAGAGAGAGAGAGAGAGAGAGAGAGAGAGAGAGAGAGAGAGAGAGAGAGAGAGACTTTATGGTGAAAACAATTAAGGTCCCACATACTGAAAGTGACAAATAGTAATAACTTTTGAGTGACAAATAGTAATAGCTTTTCTAGTGACATATCATAAAAGGTAAGCGATGAACGCGAATGCAGGAGTTGTCAAAAGTCAGTGACTTATGAACCTTTCTATAAAAGTATTTTGATATTTTTTCACTTGGAATTGTGATGAAAATTATATTCTTTATAGACATGATATTTTTCTCCTGGAATAAAATTCTGAACACGAGGCTTTTATTGTTTCGTGGTTATGTAAACAAATATAGATTTTTCGTTTTTTTTCAGTGGCATTTTATGAGAATATACATATAAAGTCAAAAGGATCTCATTTTTGATCAAGGATTTTTTTTTTTTTTTCGAAATAAGAGAACAGGGGTTGGAATGCGTAAGAATTGAACACATTGTGATTCTTTCATGTTTTATGAGGATATGCTACTCATTTTCTGCAGGTAGCTCAGGTAGTGAGTCTCCCTCAGTAAAATTGAAACTGGAATGGCGTCTGTCCTTCGCGCTCTTAAAAATAACCCACAACGGCAAAAGATGGAATCGCTTTCCACAGCACATCAGCCCTGACTGGAAGTCGATAACTTAGTGAGAGGGCGGGCATAGGTCTTAAAACTGTGGAAACAAATAACCATCTTTCACTGATCTGGGATGCGATTGAAGGAATACAGGAATCACAGGACACTCTCAAAAAAGCCACCTGTGAATTGGGCTTCTAGTAATTCCTCGCCACCCAACAACACGAGAGAAGTGGGAGTGCGATGCAATGTGAGGTCGAGTTGACCGTTAAGGTAGTTAACGGGAGATTTGTGGGGGACAGTGGCGTGGGGGATTTCACTTGTTTCACAGCTAACGGTAAAAGCTGTATTGACTATTTTATTGTTTCTCCTAAACTTATGAGTAGCATTACGGATTTTAATGTTGAGCAATATGACAGGTGTCTGTCAGATACTCACTCGGCCCTCTCTATGGTATTACGTTTGGATGAGACTTGTAATATGAGACCACCGGAAATACAGAAGGAAGAAAATTTAGATTTAGATAGTAAGGAAACCCACGATATGAATAACTTTGAATATGAAGAACTTAAAACAAAATGGACAAATGACATAAAAAATTAATATATGGAAGCATTCAATACTAGAAATATTAACTTATTAGACCAAAAATTAGATTCACTGAACCCTTTGAATGTAACCCAGAATATTATGGATGATATTGTAAAAGATTTAGGAAAATTATATATTGACCCTGCTAAACACATTGGCATTTGTAAAAAAGTTTATCAAAATAAACCTAAAACTCGGGATTGCAAAAAGGTTAGCAAACCATGGTTTGACAAAGACTGTTCTAGTAAAAGAACTGAATATATGAAAGTAAAAAACAGGCTTAAGAAAATCAAAACAAATGAAGCTAGAAACGAACTGAAAGCTAGAGCTAAAACATATAAGAGAATAATTAATAAATCTAAGAAATCTTTTAGAAAAAAATTTCATAGAAATGTTAGAAATCTGAGAAAAAGTAGTAGTAAGGATTATTGGGATTTGTTAAAGAATACTGATAAGAGTGAGCTGATTTATAAAATTGCACTTAAAACATTTCGAGATTATTTTGCTAAACTCAGCCGAGGTAATGTTGAACCTGATGAGAGTGAACACCCTGATAATTTCGACCCAAGCATTATTAACCAGTTAGTTAACGAAGAATTAAATAGAGTTTTTACAGTAGATGAGATACAAATTCAAATAAAAAAAAACTTAAGAGTAGAAAAGCATGTGGTATTGATAATATTATAAATGAGTTCCTTAAAAACTGCCCTCATGATATGCCAAATGTGATATGCAAAATTTTCAACATAGTGTTGATCTCCTCAATTGTTCCATATCATTGGTGTATAGGGATAATAAAACCCATATTTAAGAAAAAAGGATCCCCTGACGACCCAGATAACTATAGGGGTATCACACTACTGAGCTGTGTAGCGAAGCTTTTTACCGCTTGGGTCAATAAAAGGTTGACTGATTATATTGACAGCACTGGTCAACTTGGTGAGGAGCAGGCTGGTTTCAGGGAGGGATATAGTACTCTAGATCATATTTTTGTATTACATTCACTTGTTAATTTCTATCTCCATCGAAAAAAGAGAATATACTGTTTGTTCGTTGATTACAGAAAAGCATTTGATTTGGTTGACAGGTCGTCCTTGTGGGGAAAAGTAATCTCACATGGCATTAACGGTAATATTATGGCTGTCATATAATCGTATAATATGTATAATAATGCAAAATCCTGTGTGAAGCAGAATCACAAAATTTCTAACTTTTTCGAATGTAACATAAGTGTAAGACAAGGTGAGAATCTTTCCCCATTACTTTTTGCCATCTACCTAAATGATTTTGAGTTTTCTCTTAGCAGGGGGTATAATTGGATGGATATGTGTTCAAGGGAAATAAATGAAAAATTAAGTAGTACTGATATAGAAATGTTTTTGCGTATTTATGTTTTACTTTATGCTGATGATACTATTGTAATGGCTGAATCCCCAAAGGAATTACAAAATGCCTTAAACAAAGTAAAAGAATATTGTGATACTTGGAAACTTCAAATTAATGTTGCAAAAACTAAAGTAGTTGTATTTTTTAGAGGAAAAGTTAGAAATGTCCCGAATTTTAAATATGGTGAGGAGAGCATCGAAATTGTAGATGATTATGTTTACCTTGGTACTACGTTTAATTATAATGGTAAAATGGATAAAGCTATTAAGAAACAAGTCATTCAAGCACGTAGAGCATTATTTAGTATGTTAATTAAATGTAAAAAACTTGAATTACCCATTGATATCAACTGTGATCGATGCTCTAGTCGTACCAATTTTGACTTACGGTTGTGAAATATGGGGTTACCACAAACTAGATCATGTTGAAACATTTCACAAGAAGTTCATGAAAAATCAGCCCTGTGTCAACAAGCGAACAGCAAACTGCATGGTATATGGGGATCTTGGCAGATTCAAAATTGAAATATCTATTTGCAAACGGATGATTGGATTTTGGTTGAGAATTGTAAAATCAAAGGCGTCTAAATTGTCAAATGTTTTTTATCGTTTTCTTAGAATTCTGTACGAGTCGAATGAGTATAAGTCTAGTTGGATCCATAAAATTAAAACTATCCTTGATTCATGTGGTATGTCAAATATATGGGAACATCCAGAAAATTTCAATCACACGTGGATAATAAATAGCCTAGAAATGAAACTCAATGATATAGAGAGACAACAGTGGCATGCAGAAGTAGAAAGAAATATATTGTGTAGTAATTATAAACTTTTTAAGACTGAATTTGGCCAAGAAAAGTATATTATAAATTTAGATATACCAGAAAGAATTGCCCTTAGTAAACATAGGTGTGGTACCCACAAACTTCCTGTAGCAACTGAAAGATATTCTGGGCAGGAGAATCAGCACCCTTGCAGACTATGCAACAGCACTGAAGTTGGGGATGAATATCAATATGTTTCAGTTTGTCTTGTGATTAGAGAAATAAGAGAGAGATACCTTAGGCCCTACTATTGTAGAAGACCTACCACTTTTAAATTTAATCTGCTCCTCAATACAAGTAGTGCTAGAGAATTGAAAAGACTTGCAAAGTTTCTTAACCTTATAATGTCTTTAGTTTAGATTTAATACTTCCTAGGATTTTCATTATTCTGGTATTATTTTCAATGTATGTACTTTCCTTTGTCAGAATACCTTTTATGCTTTAAATATGTACTTGCTAAATATATGTGTAAATAAATATAGTTGTAATCTATTGGTCTCTTCTTTTTGTAGTTTTTGTGTAAAATATATATATTTGTGTAATTTTGTAATTCTCATACTCCGGAAGGGGTCGATAGAATAAAATTTGCCTTTGCCTTTGCCTTTGCCTTTACCCTCCCAAGTGAGAAACACCTCTCTCTCATAGACCTATCGGAGGGGACCGATGGACTAACAATCTCCTCTCAATCCCCAGTGCCTCCGGTGGAAGAATATCTAAATTGTGGGAAAGATGGGTCTGTTCCTCAAATGACGTTATCTTCCTTCACACAGGTTTGGCCCGAGTTGCTGTGCATACTTATTCTTTATTTTTGCAATTTATTAAGTGTCATCTGCAGATTCTGTTATTATTATTATTATTATTATTATTATTATTATTATTATTATTATTATTATTATTATTATTATTATTATTTCGGTAGTAACCCTTCATTTAAGCATATCTTATAACATCTAATTGCTGCTACAAAACTATTCAGTTTAAAAGATTCTGTCTCTGGTCTTCTGGTGGAGTCTTTTTCTTATTCTGGAAGGAATTGTCCTAATTCCACTGCTGCTACAATGCCATTGAAGGCAGCGGGCAGCAGCAAAGGAATTGGGACAACTTATCTTCAGCCTTCCACAAGAAGAATAAGACACCATCAGAAGAACGGAGAAAGGGTCTTTTAAACTGAATGGCACTGTAGCAGCAATCACTTATAATAAAATTTATTATTATTATTATTATTATTATTATTATTATTATTATTATTATTATTATTATTATTATTATTATTATTATTATTATTATTAATCAAAATGAAGTATTTAATGCATTCCCACATTCGGATAATCATCGGGCAGTAGTGTAAGTAAACGAAGGAAAGGGAAATTCTCTGAGTGGAATTATATGAAAGGAAAGTGCTGTTGGGAGATCGGATCTATACACACGAACATCTAAAAGAAACAAATAACACTATAACCATATGGTGTCAGTCATCATCATCCTGCTGAAACTGATTCCTGATTAGGATTGGGAAGGAGTTAATTGCATTTATATTTCCTTGGGAGATCATACTGGTAATCCGATTCACTAATTTCAACTCTCTGGAGCTGCTTTAAACCTCTCATTGAAGCCAATATCCCTTTGATGTTCCAGCTACGACCAAGAAAGAGAGAGAGAGAGAGAGAGAGAGAGAGAGAGAGAGAGAGAGAGAGAGAGAGAGAGAGAGAGAGAGAGAGAGCATTGCCAGATGCCTCATTCTTTCATTCATTTTGAACGTGTGCAAGACTCTCGCATGACTCTGGGCCTTTTAGGAACTGCAAAAGTTATACTTCCCAACATCGAGGCAACTCCCAAGCCTGCCCTATCCTGTCAGTTTTATTGGCTTTCCATTTCTGAGTAAGAAAACCTGCAACTCCCTTCGGTGCGTTTAAATGCAAACCCATCCTCATAAAGGCATTCATGGATATGGATCATAGCAATACCGCTCTGATTCCGAGTGCTTGTGGAGAAGTCGTGGACACTGATAGTCAGGGAACATTCTGTTTTTGGCTTTTGGCTCTTGAACACACCTAGACGGCCATAGTTTCCAAAGAAAGTCAAATTTGAGTAAATTGGCTTTGCTAGAATCCTGATTTACTACTACTACTACTACTACTACTACTACTACTACTACTACTACTAACAATAATAATAATAATAATAATAATAATAATAATAATAATAATAATAATAATAATAATAATAATAATAATAATATACAAAGGGAGTAAGTAAAAAAAAAATTCAGGTGACCCTTAAAAAAAAAGTAAATGGATTAATATTCAAGTTGACAACACCAGTACAACAGCTGTTTCTTTCCTCAATGGCTAGTGGGTGTGCATATCTCTTCGATACACTCCGATTTGTGTACTACGTTGGTCGAAGCAAGGCCAAGAGGAAGAGAAGATCTCACTTCCCCCAAAATCGCCCATGCAGGCGGAGCTTTGTCTACCTCCTTATTCCGTCAGTAGTTGAATTGCCATAATGAGCAGGCACCTCTAAGATATGTCATCGCCTACGTAGTTACCCCAGGTGGGAGGTGACTTCACCCAATTGGGTAGACCTTGTCTCTCTTGGCATTAGGTCGAAGTATATTAGTTCAGCTGAAGAGCAGGCTACTTGCCCCGCCGTGGAAGACATGACTTCAGGCGTCTGCGTGAGAGAGAAAGATGAAGAGGGGTGACCGCCCTATAGTCCGAAGGCCCGATAGTCCGAAGGTCCGATAGTCCGAAAGTCAGAAGGCCCGGTAGTCCGACGGACTGTAATCAGCCCCCCACCCCTCCATAGCTAATACGGCAAAATTGTAACCAGTAAACACCCATAAAAATACCAACATAACGTACCCTAGGGGTGTTTACTGGTTACAATTTTGCCGTATTAGCCATGGAGGCGGGGGGATTAATCAGGCGCGGGTGGTGGCCGCTTGCCTCGGAATGCCGGCTTAGGCCTACGACTATCGGACCTTCGGACTATCGGGCCTTCGGACTATTGGGCCTTCGGACTAACGGACTGTAATCTGAAGAGGATCGAGCAACCTATTCATTCGTTAGAACAGAGGCGTCGAGAGGGGGGTGGGGGGTGGGGGAATGGAAAGGGGGGGGGGCGGCATATGTCCCCGGGTGCAGCATTGAGGGGGCGCCAAATTGAAGTTGAGAAGACATCTATTTTGGGGGAAATGGGGTGATGAAACCAGTAACTAGAATCTTTAAGTTTTTATGAGTTTTCAGTACATATTTTATATTTAATGAAGATTGACTTCCTTTAATGTTCATTATGTATAAATGTAATCATTATGTGTTAATTACTATATTATCAAATTTTATTACGTACTTATAAAATAAATGGTTCAGTGACCCAGTCACTGCTAAGACATTGGATAGTTACCCCCATCAATAGAGGGTTTCGTTTTCTTTCGTGAGCATTTTTATGCATAACGAACTGCAGACTACAATTATTTCTGCATTTTCATAACGCTGATGTTGATGTTATTATTATCAATACATAAAGTATTTCTAAAACACGTCTGCTAAAAGGTACTATTGACCGAATGCATAATGAAATGGGCGAACGGTTCATCAGATTGCTAACTTGGATTCAAAGTTTGGCTTTCTTTTGGATATTAAGGAGTTGCTATCTACAACCAATGAAGCATACATCAAAGAAAGGTGCATTAATGTGGCAAGTTTCTATGACACTGACTTAGATGGCTTGGATCTGTTCAGTGAAATTGTAGATTGCAGAATGCTGCCTAAAACACGAGATGATGTTCTGATCACTAACCCACAGGAATTACTTTGTTTCATTACAATATGGGGATGAAAGTGTTTTCCCAAACCTTCGAGTTGCCCTTCAGATACTGCTGGCCATTGCAGTATAATTGCTAAATGTGAGCGATCATTTAGTAAGCTGAAACTTATTTTGTCGCATCTGCGAACATCTACAGGGCAAGAGAGATTGTCATCTTTAACTCTACCAAGTGTAGAGCAAGAGATCGCAAACAAAATAAACTTAGATGACGTGATAGACAAATTTGGTCTGTAAAAGCTAGAAAGATAAAACTGTAAACAAATTGTAACGTGCATCAATACTTAATGTCCTACAATTCATTGTCAAGCCTTTTCTTTGTTTAGGTTTTCTGTTACCAATATGTCTAAATATCTTTACATTCTAATACCTTTGTACCGTTTTATTTCGTTGCATGTGGTTGATCCTAAGCATCCTTCACTTTAATCTTTTTGATTTCATTATTTTGACGCATGTTAAACATTCTTTAAAGAAAAGTAAGGTTTATAGTTAGTGGACTAATTCATCTTTGTTCTTTTCAGTTTTCTTTTCAGGCATTATAACTATTCAGTATTTACCACAAAATCCATTTTTTTTCTAGTATTAATTTCTATGCTGGCAACAATTGTACATTTTCATGATTTTCTTAGCCCCATGTATTCCCTAATGTTTAACTCCTTTTTTTAGTCCACTTTATTTAATTTGCCATTTGTCTTTGGTTATTAAGAGTTACTGGTTACTGTGATGCTCTACTATAATCTAAATTTTATTTATCTTGCCAACATTTTGGAATTTATTTATGAGGGCTAATGGTTAATTAATTACAGTATATCTATTATATGTAAAATAAACTATTTCAGTTTGCAAATTCGGTTTGTGTTCTATCAGTCCAGAATATTATTATGCAAATTAGAATGTTTTGTTTTCAACACAGTATATCTAAAATAATGAAGGCAAACATTTCCTGCCAAGATTAGCACAATCAAATGAAAATACTCCTCCCAAGCCCGTCTCCCTCCCTTAGGGGCGCCATACAAAACTTTGCCCCCGGGCGCCAGCAACCTTCACGAAACACTGCGCTAGAAATGAGTTGTAAAAGTCATTTATTAAAAATAACACCTTAAATTTCTTTGTTTGACCTCCAGGGAAAAAGCCACCGAGAGATTACCATACCCTTAAGACCTCTCCCATTGTACGAAATTTTAGTTAGATTGAAAGCAGACGTGCCGAAATCTAGTGCAACTCCACGCGCATCTTGAAACACTGACAGTCACATATGAAACATTTTCAAGGCTTTATATCTTACTGTGGTGAGGGACAGCTGATGTCAAACACCAGCGCTGAATCTATCTATTGAATATTTCGGGTAGAGAGGGCTATTAGAAAACAGTAACAGGAAGGGTGCTGCAGAATTGATCTCATTGTCTAATGATTGGTTTCATCTTATGATTTCATCATTCATGATAGGGGATGAAATCACGGAATGCTTTTGGAACCAACTTGGATAACCAGAAAACTCTTCTGTGTCAAGTTATCGATGTAATGATAACAATGAGAGTCGGCAGTGTTTATAATTTCTAATAGGGAATGATCTTTTCATGTCACTCATTTATGGCCTTAGATGTGATGTGACCACCGACTATCGTGTAGAGTTTATCTTAACACGAAAACTGAATCAGACAGAGCCCATTAGAGCATTTCTTTTTTGGGTACTGCAGACAGATATGATCATTCGGGTGCTGTAAATCATAAATAAGGTTTAGAAAGCTTCTTCTCGGTAAGAACGTTGCACTAATTAGCGATAAAATAAACAAATAAAAAAAAAGGGAAACAACGATGGTTTATCAGTTTAGTGTCAACGAATGCTTCAGGCAAGGTCAAATCCTATAATGAGCGTGAACTTCCCTTAGAAATTTGCAGACCTAGCAACTTCTTGAAAAATGTAGACCTAAACCTAGAGTGCGAGACCGATAATACAGAAAACATTCCAGAGGATATGACTGGGCTGCCATTAGATCCAAATGACTCAAAATCGATCTCTGACGTAACAGATGAGGAACCTTTGCGGTATATATGCGTCTACATTGTTAAACAATTTTCAGTGCGTTACCCACATTTAGGTCAAAAGGTGACTGACAGTCAAAGTGATCCAAAATTTTGGATTGGTAAAATTAACCAGTCAGCTGTATTTGCCATCCGAAACATTCTCCTCTCACTGAAGCTTCATAGGAAATGGCCTCAAAGCCATCCGAATGATGCTCCTAAGGACGGAAACATTACATTGCATAAAAAAGTCAGCATCTGAAATTAAATCACCAGTTGTTGATATACCAGAAGATGTCATTTACTTTTCTTCAAAGCTCTGTATTGTTTTTAGGATGAAATATCTGAAAAAGAAAGTTGACATGAGTAACTAAATGAGTAAATTATGCTGCAAAATTAGAAAAAAAGGGTTGAACAGATTAAAAAATAAACTGTTATGTGCTTGAACTTTTTATGCATTATACAATATTTTGATGTACGGTACACATCTTTATAACACCTAACAAATGCTTACTAAAAAAAATTTTGATGTTGCATATAAGGAATTTGAAGATTTATTATTCTTCCCGTGAAATTAGATTCCAGAAACACGTAAAAGGAAGCTAGGAACTCTACCGTAGGCAATATGGCGACATCAACCTACGTATGGTGTCATTCGCAAGTCGCTCATAATTTGGTAAACAAGTCGGCAGACCTCATATCATTCGACCACGTCCAGGAGTTGCCGATGTCGTAGTCATTGTGCTGGCACATGCATCCTTCTACCTGTTCAGGGATACAGCCCTCCACACAGAGCTCTTGTAGGCTTTCTGGCAAATTGTCTTTTAATACTGACCTTGATTTACAGAGGTATTTATATCCAGAAATGAAGGCGGCCTCCTGCACTTTGCCTGATGATGATTCTTTTATAACACATTAGTTGGTGTTGATAGCAGAAAAGATATCATCCATGTATCTGCCATCGTCTAGGGTTTGATTAGGTACTGGAGGCTCTGTCTTCTTCCTATGCATATTTGCCAACAAGACTTCGAAAAGGGAGCCCATAGCACCACTATCGATCTGACGGAAGACGTCTCCCTTATGCGACCAGCACAGGGTTATTTCTGTAGAGATCTGAGAGTGGCGCTGAAAGATGTGATCTTTAATATCTCAAGGGGCAGCATCCGAGTTGCAACCCTCCTGAGAATGATCCCATTTGCAACCCCTGTACAACCGATAACGGCTCGCCAGACATTACTGGATAACACTGAAATAGTGTTTAAGTATCCATCAGCAACCACTCACTCCTAATGTCCAATGAAACAAGGATTTCAGTCTCCCGCTCTCCCTCAAGGAAACTACAAGATGTCCACTCAGATGCCCTTAGGAAGTAGATGGAAGAGCCACATACTGTGGGAGGCACGAACCTGAATATGACGATCCCAGCGACCGACGTAACCCGGGTCTGGCAGGAAGAAGCAAATCACATTCATGCCCACACATCTTACCCCTGAAGATAACTTAGAAGAATACAAAGGCTGGTAACTTACGAATAATAGATACACACGTATATTCACCCATACCACTGACGAGGGAATTATACTTACAAACCAATAGAAACTTACTATTCTTTTGACGCCATCATACGCATTTTTAATGTTAATAATTCTATAATGTTGGCAAATAATAATAAAACCTACACCTTTCTCCCTCTCTAGATTCACATAAAATTGTTCTCTACCATATGTGCAATAACTTCTTTGCACCAGAACAGAGGCAGTGAAATCCCTCACAGCTGGATTCCAAACCATAATTCAAGAAAAGGAAGAAGCGGATGCTCTTGCAAAAAGCAACCTATAGTACAGTACAATAAGAATCACTCTGGGCTTTTTAACCCAGATGAATAACAAAGCTAATAAATATTGCCAACAAGAGGAAAGTCAGGCAAGCTCTTTTGAAAGGCTTTAAAACACAAAGTGGTATGATGAAACCTTCAGCCTCATAAAACTTCCAATGAATTGACAACTAAAATGGAAGAATAAGATTTTGATATCTGTGAACTTAGTAAATGATGCTTGACAATCGATTAACACATAAATAATCCGAATAGCTGATTGATGACCCTCTAGATCACAACGTTTTGAATTGCCCAGAAAGGGTCTTTCTAAGATAAAATTGCACAGAAGATTCGGGATCGTATCTTTGAAATAAAAAAAACTTGTCATCTTTCTGTGTTCCTACCCTCCAATATCGTAGGACAGTAAACTCTCCTTTCTTAACTAGCGCTTTGTTTATGGTCTGGTTCATCACTGGAAAATATAGCAGTGCTTATTAAAGGATTCCTACCCAGAAAACCTCATGCAAAATAGCCCTATCCACATCAAAGCTCGAGTAACTTCCATATCAGCGGTTTGAAGGTAAGTGATATATCTGCTTGTTCAACAGAGACATATCTAGGTGAAATAGAACCAGGGAAACCGTTATAGTGTTTGTTGAAGTGATGCCCATTTTCCACTAGTCTGATTATAGCTTGTTAGTTGTTACTTCACCCATAACTTGATAAAGTTAGATTGATTTTCTCAAGTGATAAGTAAGTTTTATGGGATCACTGTACCTTTAGAGTAATCAGTGTTAATATTTTATTATGAGGTTTCAAGTATCTGGTCGATGTGAGGTAACTTTTGGTCTTATTATTTGTGTAATAACCAGGTGCTTGATCACTTCGTGACTATATATATATATATATATATATATATATATATATATATATATATATATATATATATATATATATATATATATATATATATATATATATATATATATGAGAGGGTGGGTATACAGGTGGCTGCTATCAACCGAGGCAAACAGGACCAAGGGCAGAGGAAGACGTCCATAATAACGGCATAACTTTATTTGTGCTTACGTTTCAAGACATCTGTCTCATTATCAAAGCTGGAATAAGTAAAATATAAATATAAAATCAGACTCATACTTAAAATTACAATCAAAATATTAAAAAAAGTTATACAAAAGAAAGACAAAATTAAGAAGACCGTTACCGTTTGTACGGAGTATAAAAGTAGAGTGACATAAACAAAGAATTCCAGGCCGGGGTAAACTCACGTCAGGTACAGAGTTGTTGAGGTAGTTTGGTTGTTCAATCTTGGTACTAGTAGTTTAATAAAAAGAGATTCAAAGATAGGAAGCGAAGAACTGGGGACTTTGGAAAGTATTTTAAAATTTCTATAATTAATTTCTGTTTTACATCTTTTGGCGTGTTCTCGAATATTTGAAAACTCTGGATTAGATAATTTGACTCCAGTTCTATAACTGACCCCCCTATGACAATCAATTCTCACTTTCAGTAGGCGGCGTGAGGCGCCCACGTATTTCCCCTGACTACATCGGGGGCAAGCAAATAAATAGACGATGCTTGATGTCATAAGAGGGCTAATTTTGTCTTTGTACTGGAATAATGATTTGATATTAAGAGGATTGACCGGAATCAATTTACAATTAATGGCAGGTGCATACTGTTGAATTAGGTTATTCAAAGTGTTGTAAAAAGACTTATCGTGGATCATAGGGAGACTGGCGAAAAATGTCATCTTAGGAACTGTAGGTATTTGTAATTTAGGTATATATTTATCATTCAGAAATTTATTTAAATAGGTATAAAAAAGTCTGGAAGGGTAACAATTGTCTCGAAAGTATTTGTATTAAAAAGTTTTTTCATTATTAAAACCAAACCAGCTGGAAGTTATATTAAAAGCTCTGTGGAAGACGGTAACCAAGGAGTTTAATTTAAAGTTAAAACAGCAATGGCTATAAAAATTCATACCTAGACCGGAGAAAGTCTTTTTCCTAAATACTGATGAATTAAAACAATCGTTTTCTCGAGTAACTAAAACATCCAGAAAGGGTAATTTATTATCATTTTCATGCTCAATCGTGAACCTAATATTTGGATGTGCTGTGTTAGCATACTGGAGAAACATTTCAGCCCTTTCTTTGTCTGTAAAAAGTACAAAAGTGTCATCTACATATCTACAATAGAAAAGGGGGAGGAAGGCCAGAGGGCAATTGTCCAGCAATTGCTCCTCTAGTGAACACATAAAAATATTGGCAAATGTCGGGCCGAGTGGAGACCCCATCGCCATTCCTTCTACTTGACAGTATGAAACTCCATTAAAAATGAAGGCAGTGTCCCACACTGCCAGTTGTAAAAGTTTCTTAAAATTATCGCGGTTAAAACCCTTAAACATAGTGTTAGTTTTAATATAAATTTTGTTAAGAATTATCTCAATTGTCTCTTCCACAGGGACATTAGTGAACAATGATTCCACATCCAGACTAACCATGTACAAATCTGAGTCTTGTATTAAAATTCTGTTCTTGAATTGCTCTGAGTTCTGTACAGAGTAATCATTATTAGTTAGATTAGATAAAAGAGGGACAACAAATTTTGCTAATTTATAATTTGGAGTATCGTAAGAAGTCAGAATAGAATAGGTCGTATGGGTAAGCCAGCTTTATGTACTTTAGGTAAACCATACAAAGTTCCATATGACGAGCCAGTACTAAGTAAAGATTGGTAAGTATCATTATCAATAACCTTCTGATCCGATAATTGTTTTAAGAATCTATTAACCCTGTCCTCATTTCGAAAGATTGTGGAGAAATTAGCGTCACCTAATTTCTTGAATTTAGATTCATCACTTAGAATAGTTTCAACTTTTTGTATGTACTCAGTTCTGTTCATCAACACCACACCTTTACCTTTATCCGGTTTTGTTATAATTATATTTTCATTCTTCCCTAGGTTTTTCAGGATTTGTAAATCCTCTTTCTTAAAGAATTATAACAAAACCGGTGTGGTGTTGATGAACAGAACTGAGTACATACAAAAAGTTGAAACTATTCTAAGTGATGAATCTAAATTCAAGAAATTAGTTGACGCTAATTTCTCCACAATCTTTCGAAATGAGGACAGGGTTAATAGATTCTTAAAAGAATTATCGGATCAGAAGGTTATTGATAATGATACTTACCAATCTTTACTTAGTACTGGCTCGTCATATGGAACTTTGTATGGTTTACTTAAAGTACATAAAGCTGGCTTACCCATACGACCTATTCTGACTTCTTACGATACTCCAAATTATAAATTAGCAAAATTTGTTGTCCCTCTTTTATCTAATCTAACTAATAATGATTACTCTGTACAGAACTCAGAGCAATTCAAGAACAGAATTTTAATACAAGACTCAGATTTGTACATGGTTAGTCTGGATGTGGAATCATTGTTCACTAATGTCCCTGTGGAAGAGACAATTGAGATAATTCTTAAAAAAATTTATATTGAAACTAACACTATGTTTAAGGGTTTTAACCGAGATAATTTTAAGAAACTTTTACAACTGGCAGTGTGGGACACTGCCTTCATTTTTAATGGAGTTTCATACTGTCAAGTAGAAGGAATGGCGATGGGGTCTCCACTCGGCCCGACATTTGCCAATATTTTTATGTGTTCACTAGAGGAACAATTGCTGGACAATTGCCCTCTGGCCTTCCTCCCCCTTTTCTATTGTAGATATGTAGATGACACATTTTTGTACTTTTTACAGACAAAGAAAGGGCTGAAATGTTTCTCCAGTATGCTAACACAGCACATCCAAATATTAGGTTCACGATTGAGCATGAAAATGATAATAAATTACCCTTTCTGGATGTTTTAGTTACTCGAGAAAACGATTGTTTTAATTCATCAGTATTTAGGAAAAAGACTTTCTCCGGTCTAGGTATGAATTTTTATAGCCATTGCTGTTTTAACTTTAAATTAAACTCCTTGGTTACCGTCTTCCAAAGAGCTTTTAATATAACTTCCAGCTGGTTTGGTTTTAATAATGAAATAACTTTTTTATACAAATACTTTCGAGACAATTGTTACCCTTCCAGACTTTTTTATACCTATTTAAATAAATTTCTGAATGATAAATATATACCTAAATTACAAATACCTACAGTTCCTAAGATGACATTTTTCGCCAGTCTCCCTATGATCCACGATAAGTCTTTTTACAACACTTTGAATAACCTAATTCAACAGTATGCACCTGCCATTAATTGTAAATTAATTCCGGTCAATCCTCTTAATATCAAATCATTATTCCAGTACAAAGACAAAATTAGCCCTCTTATGACATCAAGCATCGTCTATTTATTTGCTTGCCCCCGATGTAGTCAGGGGAAATACGTGGGCGCCTCACGCCGCCTACTGAAAGTGCGAATTGATTGTCATAGGGGGGTCAGTTATAGAACTGGAGTCAAATTATCTAATCCAGAGTTTTCAAATATTCGAGAACACGCCAAAAGATGTAAAACAGAAATTGATTATAGAAATTTTAAAATACTTTCCAAAGTCCCCAGTTCTTCGCTTCCTATCTTTGAATCTCTTTTTATTAAACTACTAGTACCAAGATTGAACAACCAAACTACCTCAACAGCTCTGTACCTGACGTGAGTTTACCCCGGCCTGGAATTCTTTGTTTATGTCACTCTACTTTTATACTCCGTACAAACGGTAACGGTCTTCTTAATTTTGTCTTTCTTTTGTATAACTTTTTTAATATTTTGATTGTAATTTTAAGTATGAGTCTGATTTTATATTTATATTTTACTTATTCCAGCTTTGATAATGAGACAGATGTCTTGAAACGTAAGCACAAATAAAGTTATGCCGTTATTATGGACGTCTTCCTCTGTCCTTGGTCCTATATATATAATATATATATATATATATATATATATATATATATATATATATATATATATATATATATATATATATATATATATATATATATATATATATATATATATTTTTTTTTTTTTTTTTTTTTTTACGTTTTTCCGTGGTTTTAGTTTGAAATATGCTCTGTGAGACAGGTAGCAACAATTTAAGGTAATTTAGCTTTGTGATTCTGACTTCGTGGGTACGGGAAAACGTAAAAAAAAAGAGGAAAACAAAGGAGAATTTCATATGAGCATAGGGCTCTGGTTACTGAGGGAAATATTACGTAAAACACGTGGGCACATTTAAAGTAGTGTATTTACATAAATGACATTAGTACGGGAAAGAGGAACTCAGTAGATTGAATGAAACTGGGGAATTCCAGCCACAGTCCGAGAAGCTTCCACGAAATAGAATCCCTCTGAAATGAGAGATATGCACATTATACGCCAGTAATGAAAATAGACAAAAGAATAATGAATTCGAAGCTGCACTGAGGGTGCCAAAGGAGTAATAAAGAATTAATACTGCCGATGCAAGAAGCGCACGGACATTAGACAAGGGTGATTTCTGGCTTTCTCTGTAAGCAAATATTTCGAGACAAAAGCGTAACTGAAATGGGGCTCTTCCAGGGCACTTTACCTTAGCAGATTTTCCGAGGGCGTGTAGAAGGCGGTCCGTGGATGACTTGCGATTTCCGAGGACGAGTTTCTTCCACGTGGTGAGATGCAAGGGCTTCCGTAAAGGGGCAAGGCGATGGGGACTCCTCGAAACTCCAAGCATTGGCGTGTGGGCTCGAGGCAGGCCAACGGTGGAGCGAACACTTGGAATACGGTCGAAGGGCACGAGGAAAAGTATACTTTGGAAAGGGCCACGTGGTTAGGATGCAAGGGCATCGATGGGGCCAGGTGTTTGGGACGTCTTCATTCCATATCTTCCAGCCCGCGTGTGTGTCGAGAGCTCGTGGGTTTCTGCTTTTTATCCCCCTCCTATGGGGCAGGGGGGCGTCCAACACAGATGTTTTGACTCATTGCACCTGCTGCCCGCAGGGGAGGTTTTGGCCTGTAGGAGAAACACCCAAGCCAGATTACTTTTGCATCGAAGGAAAGATCTTTATCAAAAATGGGAGCGCCTTTAATCTTTTAAACCCTTGTTTTTAAGTCGATAGACAGATGGTCTATCAATCGGCCGGCTGGCAGTAAATGAAACAACACATAACAACCAACAACAACAAAGGAGGGGGGGAAGGGGAGGCAATTTGCCAGCGAATTCTTGCTAATCATAATACCTCCCCATACAAGATGATGTACATACCTCCTTCGGGTGTGTACATCGATATTCAAGAATGAGCGGCAAATGCTTTACGTTACTGTACATTCTGCCTTGCAATGAACTTTACTCCTAAGGGTTTTATGAAGCTGTGACGTTACTTTTAATAACACATTGGGACAATTTTTGTTAACAGAACGCAAAGTGATTTAAACACTTGCAAAAGAATAATTACTTTAGATTTGGTTACCCACTGGTAACTTTATAATGTGACTCGAACAATTGTGAATTAATTAAGATTATAGGACCACGTATATGAGGCTATGGCCAACAAATGAAAAGAAAGGTTATTGTTCAAGAATTAAAATACACGGTTACTTAATTTTAGATAGAATGCATGCGGTTAGTACAATCTGCCTTGAAGAGGCTGTGTAAATGAAAAACAGCGTTTATTTTTGTAAATGACATCCCCTTTTACGCGATACTGTAATGACTATACATATTCGCAGTGATAATTTATCTTCCTTTTAACGTACTTTGCTTAGCCGACCCCACACGGATTTTGACAGCCGTATGCGGGCGAGAGTATTCGCGAGGTTTTAATTCGCTAACCTTAAACTACGCTAATTTTATGCGTCCACTGCCCACTCAATGTTATGACGGGGCAGCAGACAAAAGATGTGGGGTAGGACAAACAGAGATCTTGGAAGGAATGGAAGGGGGAAAAGGGGTAATAATAACAAAAGGAAAATTACCAAGACGTTACGAATGAAACTTGACCGCATATGAAAGGCGGGACACGTCCCTCAGAGCTTACGAAAGGGGCATTTAAATCACAAGGGCAAGAGTTTATGACTCGCGATTCATTAAAATAAAGATAACTAAATGACTAAAAGAAGGTAAATGATATTGGCAGAAGAGCTAAGGGAAAAAGAGTGAGGATTTTATTGTGTTAGGCGGGAATTTATTGTCCTTCGCCTATGAATTATGGCCCGGACTATCACTTCAGTCCCAGGGCGAGGAAAGTGCACCCGAAGGGCGCGACTCCTTCAGGAGGGGCTGACACGCACTCCCGGTGCCAAGGTATGGGCGCAAGGGCGTGCCACTTCTCACTCTGTTATTCTTAATGATTTATACATTGTGTGGGGAATGGTATCCCGTATTTAATTGCCTCTTGTGGGGATAATTTAAGGGAAGATTAATAGAAGGTGATAAGAGATAGAAGTTCCTGAGGAACGGAAGAAGATAGAGGAGGGCCTGACATCCCCTTCTGGATTAGGGGTGCCAAGACCTTCGAAAGATGAAATGGCGGCACAGGTGCCATGGGAGCTCTAGAGCTCTTTGTAAACTACCTGGAATTTCCCACGCCCGTGGTAATTTCGCCTCGAGCCTTTCTTAATGGGACAGTCGTCCTCGGCCGGGGAAGCGGAGGGCCCGCGACCGGAGGGCGGCACGGAGTACCACCTGGGCCTGCTGATGCGACAGCTGACGCAGGAGTGTTCCGTGCGGGTTCTACCATGATCCGTCGCGGCTCTTGTAGTTCATCGGCCAAGTGAGATATGGCAGAATCCTGACTTGCAATTGCGTCGGCGACGGGCTGAGGCAGAGAGGAGGCGGTCGGGGGTGGCGTGAGCGGCTCGCAGGTAACGATGACCAGCTCAGGCACGGGTTGCAAGGCCGCACCTGCAGGTGAGCTTCCGCGGTGGTCGGGAGGAACCGTCTCTCTGACCGACGCTGGTAGAGGTGCCAGGCCGGGGGAAGAGAGGGGGTCCTGAGTTGGATCCCGTGAATGGAGATCGGCGTAGCGCTCTGGCGCTGGCACTAGGGCAGAGTCAGGCGCTATCAGAGGTTTCTTGGGCTCGTCGGTCAGGACGGACGAAGCTTGGCACTGCTCGGGGCATGCAAGTGGCACCGGCAGGAATTTGGCATCTCCTGAAGGGAGATTTGATTGGGGCCCTGGCACTGGCACTGAGGCAGGGCCGGGCACTGGAATTGGATCGGGAACCGATCGAGGGGGCCACTGTACATCGTACTCAGGTGGCACTGGTGGGGACTGCACGTCCTCCTGGTACCCAGGGGGCGCCAGTCTTGGCTGAGGGAGAAGCGGGGGAGGATTACTCGCTCCCGCGGAATGATTCGGGGAATGGGGACCCCTAGATTGTCGTGATTTCGGTGGGGACTGAAAGTCCTGTCCCAGGATGACGTCATAGCCTCCGGGGAGATGGCTTGCTACTGCAAGATTGCAAATTTTGGATTGGTGAGGTCGTGAGACTCTCAATTGGACCGTAGGGAGTATCATTTTAAATTGATTTATTCCCTCGATCGTGACGAGTCTTCGTCTATTGACGATAGCTCCGTAGGGAACTCTGTCCCTTCGGATGAGGGAGATTTGTGCGCCCGAGTCCTCGAAAGCAGTGACTCGGCGCGCGGGCTCGCTACCTCGTGGAGGGGCCACGTATACAGGCCCTTCTGCGGGAGGGCCTAATGACTGGGGATCTGTGACGGCCAAGGCGACGGTGGGAGTAGTTGATTTATTATTGCGTGGGCATTTTGCCCATGCGGGAGAATGGCCATAAACCTTGCACGCCGTGCAAAATGTCTGGCTGAAATCTTTCCGCGCTGCCCCTGTGGAGGGCGCAGGCGAGTTATTTGTCGGTTTTCCGGGAGAGAGAGGAGCCGGTTTCTTGTTCCGGCACTGTTCGGAGGAATGCCCCGTTTTCTTGCAATAATGGCAAGTTAGGGGCTTGCCCGAGTTCCCATTTTTGTGGGAATTTGAACCTCCGAGGAGGGACGGGGGATTTATCTTCCGCCCCATGGATCCTTCTTGAGGGTGGTGAGTTTCCCACATATCTGCTATTCGGCAACACTTGGTGAGGGTTGCTGGGGCTTTTTCCACTATATGGGTGGCGAGGGCAGGAGGGGCGTAGCGCAGGAAATGCTCGAATTTAAACCGCTCGAGTACCTCGGCGGTGTTAGTGGCTCCTTCGGAATCGAGCCATTTTGTCAACGCCCGCTCCGAATGGTACGCCCAATCGGACCAGGTCTGGCCTGCTTCTCTGGGCTGCTCTCTCCAACGTCTCCTCCACTGCTCGGGGGTAATCTCGTATGCCTTCGTAACTGCTTGGCGTACGGCTTCCCAGTTTCCCCGATCGTCTGCGGGAAGGGCGTGGTAGGCAACGAGGGCCTTTCCACCCAGGAATTTAGTGAGAACAAGGGAGAGTTCCGCGGGGGAGAGATCGCAGCACTCCAGGACTCGTTCGGCCCTTTCAAGCCATACTTCGGGTTCGGACTCGGTCCATTTTGGCATGAACGAGTGAGCTTGGCTGAGGGCACTCATCCCCGCGGCAGGGGGCTGGGGGGTGGCGTGCTGTCGTTCTAGCACCTGGAGCTCATGGGCGCGTTCTCTCTCTCTCTCCTCACGTTCTCTCTCCCTCTCTGCACGTTCTTTTTCCTCCCGTTGTTCTTGAGCGATTCGTTCTCTCTCCTCTCGTTGTTCTTGGGCAATTCGTTCCATCTCTCTCTCAGCACGTTCTTTATCCTCCCGTTGTTCTTGGGCAATTTGTTCCCTCTCCTCTCGTTGTTCTTGGGCAATTCGTTCTCTCTCTCTCTCCTCACGTTCTTTGGCCTCTCGTTGCTCTTGGGCAACTCGTTCTCTCTCTCTCTCCTCACGTTCTTTGGCCTCTCGTTGCTCTTGGGCAACTCGTTCTCTCTCTCTCTCTTCACGTTCTCTTGCTCTCTCCGCCTTGGCATCGTCCACTCGCTCTTGAACCCATGCTCTCAGATCTTGCCCCGATAGTCCCATGTCCTTCCCAGCGGACATGTAGAATTTGAAATCCTCGTTTTGTTGGGCTCTGGTATTAGCCATCTTGAAATAATGGGTATATGATATGTCTGAGAAGACTCAGGTTGTCTGAAAAGACTCACTTGCAGGAATCTGAAACACTCAATTGTTCAGACTGCAGGAGAATGGATCTGTCCGAATAAGACAGTTGATTAGTAAGTCTGAGGAGACTTTTTGTTAAAATTGGATGTGTCTTGGAAAGACGTGGTTGTTCTTGGCGAACGAATTCTAATATGCGTCTCGGAAGACGTAGTTGGATTTTGTCACGCTTGGACTTGGCCGGCTGTAGCGTGAAGTTAAGGAGTTGTTCTAACGAACTAGAATGATCAGTCCCGTAAGGGCTTAGATGTGTGTGAACTACACTATATAATGTCTCAAAAGGACTTAATTTTTTGGTTCCCGCAGGAATGAGAAATTCTCGCCACGTGCGACGTAGAATTTTTGTATGAGTCTCTGAGGACTGGAATTTGGAGAAATTCTCGCCACGTGCGACGTAGAATTTTAGGAGTCTCTGAGGACTGGAGTTTGGAGGAATTCTCGCCACATGCGACGTAGAATTTTAGGAGTCTCTGAGGACTGGAATTTGGAGAAATTCTCGCCACGTGCGACGTAGAATTTTAGGAGTCTCTAAGGACTGGAATTTGGAGAAATTCTCGCCACGTACGACGTAGAATTTTAGGAGTCTCTGAGGACTGGAATTTGGAGAAATTCTCGCCACATGCGACGTAGAATTTTAGGAGTCTCTGAGGACTGGAATTTGGAGAAATTCTCGCCACGTGCGACGTAGAATTTTAGGAGTCACTTAGGACTTGGAATTACGATTCGTCCCTTAGGACTTAGAAATTACTAACGGAAAACCCAAAGAAAAATGTATGCTGGGAAATGAATGGGGAGAAAAAAAAAAAAAATGCTACACACGCGGGCATGGGCGGGGGGTGGGGGGTGCAGGTCGTTTGGCCAACACCGGAGGTATTTTTAGATTCTGGGTGAATGAACCCGTATATTTATATACCGTCTGGGATTCCGGAGAATTTCCCAGTCGTCTGAGAGGATAACAGTACAACGGCCTAGTAATTTTCCCTATAAGCGGAGTTTAAATTTCGCTTTCCTAACACCTAACTCGAATTCTAACTACACTGAGAGAATTTCAGCAATGCAAGCTGACTTCGTCGTGTCCCACGTGGGAATTTTATTCGCGCCTAAATAACAGTTCGCTAATTCGAAATGCGAAGTAAAATTTATCACAGAGGAATTTCTTTCGCACTATTCCTCGAAGCAAGAATATGGCAAAGATTTTAACACAGGAATTTTCGCACTATTCCTCGAAGCAAAAGATATGGCAAAGATTTTAACACAGAGGAATTTCGCACTATTCCTCGAAGCAAAGGATGGTTAGCACTGGTTATTTCCTAACTACCTATCCTGAAAGGCATGCATTAACGAATCTAATACGGCGGTTCTTTTCTCTCAGTGATTACATGCGTCCCTATTTCTAATTCCTAGGAACAGTCACGATTGTAAAAAGGTTTTGCTAAGATTAACACATTACTTACGTGGAATTTTCTGGATCTGTGTGCTGGTTTTACACAAAAGGTTCGTAATTGTCTCGTACCCAGCTTAGCTTTGCTAATAGCTGATCTGGCACGTTGCAAATGCAATAAAGCAACACTAGGGGAACTGCAACTGCAAAACGAGATTTATGGCCAGGTCGCCATTTTTACGTTTTTCCGTGGTTTTACTTTGAAATATGCTCTGTGAGACAGGTAGCAACAATTTAAGGTAATGTAGCCTTGTGATTCTGACTTCGTGGGTACGGGAAAACGTAAAAAAAAAGAGGAAAACAAAGGAGAATTTCATATGAGCATAGGGCTCTGGTTACTGAGGGAAATATTACGTAAAACACGTGGGCACATTTAAAGTAGTGTATTTACATAAATGACATTAGTACGGGAAAGAGGAACTCAGTAGATTGAATGAAACTGGGGAATTCCAGCCACAGTCCGAGAAGCTTCCACGAAATAGAATCCCTCTGAAATGAGAGATATGCACATTATACGCCAGTAATGAAAATAGACAAAAGAATAATGAATTCGAAGCTGCACTGAGGGTGCCAAAGGAGTAATAAAGAATTATTACTGCCGATGCAAGAGGCGCACGGACATTAGACAAGGGTGATTTCTGGCTTTCTCTGTAAGCAAATATTTCGAGACAAACGCGTGACTGAAATGGGGCTCTTCCAGGGCACTTTACCTTAGCAGATTTTCCGAGGGCGTGTAGAAGGCGGTCCGTGGATGACTTGCGATTTCCGAGGACGAGTTTCTTCCACGTGGTGAGATGCAAGGGCTTCCGTAAAGGGGCAAGGCGATGGGGACTCCTCGAAACTCCAAGCAATGGCGTGTGGGCTCGAGGCAGGCCAACGGTGGAGCGAACACTTGGAATACGGTCGAAGGGCACGAGGAAAAGTATACTTTGGAAAGGGCCACGTGGTTAGGATGCAAGGGCATCGATGGGGCCAGGTGTTTGGGACGTCTTCATTCCATATCTTCCAGCCCGCGTGTGTGTCAAGAGCTCGTGGGTTTCTGCTTTTTATCCCCATCCTATGGGGCAGGGGGGCGTCCAACACAGATGTTTTGACTCATTGCATGCACCTGCTGCCCGCAGGGGAGGTTTTGGCCTGTAGGAGAAACACCCAAGCCAGATTACTTTTGCCTCGAAGGAAAGATCTTTATCAAAAATGGGAGCGCCTTTAATCTTTTAAACCCTTGTTTTTAAGTCGATAGACAGATGGTCTATCGATCGGCCGGCTGGCAGTAAATGAAACTGCACATAACAACCAACAACAACAAAGGAGGGGGGGGAAGGGGAGGCAATTTGCTAGCGAATTCTTGCTAATCATAATAATACATATATATATATATATATATATATATATATATATATATATTATATATATATATATATATATATATATATATATATATATATATATATATATATATATATATATATATATATATATATATAGTATATTATATATAGTATTATATATATATATATATATATATATATTATATATATAGTATATATATATATATATAGTATATATATAATATATACTATATATATATATATATATATATATATATATATATATATATATATATAATATATATATATATATATATATAATATATTTATATATATATATATATATATATATATATATATATATATATATATATATATATATATATAATATATATATATATATATATATATATATAATATATATATATATATATATAATATATATATATATATATATATATATATTAAGCCGCAAACTTCGCTTAATATCCAGTTCACTTTGCACCTGAGGAAAATTATAAGTGATAAGTGCTTCGTCACCAGTGGTGTTCGAACTGTTGCCTGGTTTAGAAAAAAGAAAATACTGTAACTTTGACCATTAAGCTATCATATTTGGTGCCTTATTACTTAGTAGAACAATCACTTATATGCTGTAAAGAGCAAATAATTGTTTGTTGCACTTGTACCACCAAACAGCCATTCCTATGCTTTTATGTCATAAATGGAGCGATAGCGCCAAGGTTTTTGATTGTTCAGTCAAAAACCCAGGTTCCTGAAGTCACTCTAGACGATTCTACAGCCATTTTGTTACAATGTATCTAAGTGACCATTAGTAGCCACTTATCAGATGAAGGGTTAAGGAGCTCTGAACGGTCCCCAAGAAATAAATTCTTTGAAATTAATGCATAGTTATAGCCGACCAGTCAGAGAGGTGGACACTTTGCTATCCGTGTAGACACCCCGGGGATTACGTATGTAATCAACGGATAGGTTTGCTTAAAAGCAAATGGGCGTTACAGACTAATACACACACAAACAAAGCCACTCCAACATCTCCTAAAAACATAAAAGACACCTCACACGTCTCGACTGTCGACCTAACCGAGCAACAACTTCTCGCTGCTGGGAGAAAGGGAGCTGGTGACTGGTACAACACATGTACATATGCTACCGGGGTCTAAGCGATGACAGGCATGGCAGCCGATCGAGACTACGGTCTACCCCAAAGCCAAATCAAAGTCCTTCAAAAGAAGGCATCGTGCATCGTGCTTACCCCATACAAATGGGGAAAAAGCAGGTTAAAAGAAGAAGATTATTAACACTGCTGATTTAGTTATGCATAAGGGACTTAGGAATAGGAATCTCTATTCTTATTTTATCATCAGTTTCTCGTATCTAAGATTCCTAGTTTTTGAAATATTCAGCTCTGTGTTATGAAGTATTTCCATAAAAGACCAACTCATGAAAACTACAGATCTAGTCCTTTCATAATATACTTTCAACGTCTGGGTTTTTCTATTTTAGACTTCAAAGGCAGAACAAAAGCTGAACTCAGCCGTTCTGTTGAATCAGTTATCTGTTTTTTGTTTCAAGGCTAAATTTTTAAAAAAGAAATCTTATAAAAAAATTCTTTGAATTTTGTAATGTCAAAATTTCCAACAAAATTCCCACTGGATGCCCTTGGAAATATAATCAGGAAACTGCTCTCGTTAATGAGAGAATAATATAAAAGGCAATTAATTTCTCTCACTCGCCCCCCACTTCTCTCTCTCTCTCTCTCTCTCTCTCTCTCTCTCTCTCTCTCTCTCTCTCTCTCTCTCTCTCTCTCTCTCTCTCTCTTTCAACCTTCTTCAGGAAGGAGGTGAGCAGCTACCCTTGGACAGCCAGGGCCCCTAGGCTCCACAATTAAGCACACAAAGAGGCCCCCTCAACAGAGATTCCCTCCGGAATCGCCCTAACACCTCCTCTACTCTCTCTCTCTCTCTCTCTCTCTCTCTCTCTCTCTCTCTCTCTCTCTCTCTCTCTCTCTCTCGCCTGTTATATAGTTGCTTTTACTAATTGCCCAGGACTTTTGACATTTTATATTTCATCCCTTTTCATTCCCATTCTTATTGGGGCTGAACTTGGACTTAAAGGGATTAGGAGTGTCACTATTCTTCTCAGCGACCTCAAAAACTCTGAATTAGACATTAACATCTGTCGTTTTTGCTTAATTTTACATAATTATCACCCCCTTCTCTCCCCCACAGTATTCTTTTCCAGATAGTAAGTCATTTGTATACCGAAACGATGTATGATAAACCTGTGGAGTTCATTTACTTACTAAGTCTACGAACAGAACCAGCTCCGTTTCAGGAATCCCTTCTCACCCCCACCCCCTTTGGTGCCCTTTGGTGCTATTGATGTCGTACCCCCACAGTATTCTTTTCCAGATAGTAAGTCATAATACTGTGTATACCAAGTTTGGTTGAAATTGCTCAATGCATTTCAGAGCTATGCTGGAACATAAACACACACCCATACATACACACACATATGTACATACATCCATTTATATATATATATATATATATATATATATATATATATATATATATATATATATATATATATATATATATATATATATATATACGTATGTTATAGAGAGACTATTATGGAAACTATTATTAAGTCTATCACAAGGAATGAAACGCATGGTCTTGTGACTGAGAGTCAGAACATTTGAGAGAGGAGGGAAGTTGATCAAATGCCACGACAAAACAAAAGTTTAACTGCTGTCCCGTGGCCGTTGGTTACAAGCAAGCTAAGTGGTTTAGCGTACAAAGGGAAAGGTGAGAGTTTAGAGACAAGCATTCGCTGCATCGATGTGGACCGGTTGGAAAGAGAAGGAAAATATGATGAATAGAAAAATAGTGAACAGAAAACGGTGATGATGAAATAGTGAATGGTGGCACTAACTAAGGATACTGAACAGTGATGCAGTCGACGCGACTTGTGAGCAGTGATGTGTCAAGACACTTTCACCCCAAATGCTATAAAAAAAAAAAAAAGAAGAGGCGGGGAATATAGTTGCGATGGCCTAACCCTATATAGGACACGGTGGTGTGTTAAGGTGTTAAAAGTGATCATCTCTCGGTGTATACGAGACTGTAGAAATTTTTACATGACAGGGTCTCTCTGGATTGTATTTTTTCATGGCCAAGTTTTGGATTTAGCTTATTTAGGCTCGAGCCCCAGTTGACTCCAGTGAATCAACTCGTTAACAGAATGTGGAAAATTTTATACATTCCAGCGAACACAAGATTAAAAACTACTACATCCGGTTGATTAACATCTTCAAGAATTTGCTGTAATTTAAGTCAAGACAATTTTTCCTAAGAAAAGTTTAACTCTTGCCTGGAGCTGGTCAGCGCTACCTTAGAGTTACTCTCTATCTACAACACATATGTGTGTGAGTGTATGTGTGTGTTGACATCTGTGTTTGAGTGTATTATATTTGTTGCATGAGCAAATTTTGAGTAGTTTATGTTCTCTGAGACAGTATCTCACGAGAGGAAGAAAAACTCCATTTTAGATTCACTTTTTATTTTACATACTAAGCATGAAGTTGGCAGGAAGACTGTTGAATGTACTGGTAAACATTCTCTGTCAAGAATTCCTTGACGATAACTCAGTTTACTGGCTCTTGCCGCTGTTCTGGGCCTAATACACAATCTAAAAGAGACTCTAACTCCGAAGCAGCACTACAGGTGGTGGCTACACAAAAACAAGTACATTTTTTAAAGTTTTCTTCCACAAAAAAAATATACTCTAACTCAGAAAAACACCCAAGCTATTGAACTTATGTTACTACAAATTAACTGCAAATTTACAACAATGTTTCGTTAATGCAAGATTTAGCTGGGCCCATAACCAAAATGCACTGATAATGAACAAAGAAAGAATTTCTGGAACATGTGGGAACTGGCAATCAAGATTTTAAAAGTTTCCTCATTTCTGTTGTAGATCACTAAATCTCAACTTGACTAAGTTTACAATTGTAGTGTTACTACTTGACATGATACATATCAATGCAAAGCAAAGATCGGCATCGATCAAGTTGGATTAAACAATGGTACAATTACCTAATGCTTCTAGAACCATCTGGATAGTGTCCAGTTGGAAAATCATCTCACACACCTGGGACATGTATGGCCTATAGAGTGGCTAGAATAGGAGTGAGGGGATGCACTTTGTTTGGCTTCAGCAAAAGGCATCTGTTTCAGAAATTTCAAATTTACAATTACATTACTACAAGTAAGTTTCTTAGTTCAAGAACTCCAGATAACTACAGCTACAATGCACAGTGCACTTTTCGAGAATAATGAGCATGCAACAAATTAAATACTACTAGCATTTTCCAAATCAGAACCATCGTGTAACTTCCATGTTATCATTTCTTGACAAGCAATCACTACGTATGCTAATTCTACTGATATCTAAACCAACTACATAGAGGGTTTTGGCAGCAAAATCTCTGTAGAAGATTTTTTCGACATTCTCCTTGCCTTCATGGTGCAAATCCTGTTTTTGCCAAAAGGACTTCAACCTGGTATGTTTGGACTATAAATATTGAAAGAACATATTGCATGAACGATCAGTAACACGTGAGGAGTCATACAGCAATACATACGGCAGTGTAAGTAAAGTATGACTGAATATTTGAAGTAAGGAGTATGAAATCATGGCTTTGAAAGTAGGCTTTTATTATGCCAGGCTCAAGACGATTGAGTGATGCGACTTGATCAAAGATCGACTGAGCACGTTTATTACCACGAAGAATCAGGCCTCCAACAACGCCAGTTGAGCAAGTTTAAAAGTCTAAAGGGGCCAAATTCACACTAGAAGCATGTTCAATTTATACAGGTCTGAGAGAGAGAGAGAGAGAGAAGAAGAAAAGAGAGAGAGAAAGAACATCTTATCTTTCGGAAAGACTAGTAAGAAAAAATATACGCTTGTAAATTACGTAGGCTTATGCTGTCAGGTATTACATTTGACAATGCACTCTAAGATCAGTCCACAGTATATCTAAGAATTAACTGAACAAATAATGATAATAATAAAAACGCACGCTTAGTGAACGTGCATGTGGTAATGATCAGGAAAGCAAAATTCTGTGGCGAGCATTTTGAGTGCAGTCATTGTTCTTAATGACGAGTGAAATTTGGTAAAACATTCCTTGTGGCGAGACACAAAATTGGTTTATAATGATTTAAACCTGAATATTAAATTATTTCTTATTTTCAATATATTATAACAGTCGCAAAAATATTTTACACTAGGTCTACATAATTATTAATTCGTGAATGCGCCAATGCATTAACAAAGCTCAACAGTACAAGCTGGATTAACACTCGAAACAAAATTACCCGAAATGCTCCACAAAATCTTAATTATTTCCACACGGATATAATTTGGAAGGGGCTCCACAAAAAAAAAAAAAATGAAATGGGGAAAGAATGAGGATGGAGAAAGTTCATTATCTTGTTTTTCAGTTCAACATTCGACATGTATTATTGATCATCCCCTCTGCATTATTCATGCCATTCGCATTAGGAAAAGACCTCCAGAGTGATTCTTTTTCATCATTTTCGTTTCCATTCTTTCATCCTTCCCCGTCTTTTTTAAATATAACTTTGTTCATTATAGCAAGACCCTGAAGAGAGTGGCAACTTGTAATTTCAAAATTTCCAGAACAAATTCATTTTGTATCTACTCCTTCCTCTTAACATATGTAACTTAGTTTTCAGTTCCATTTCCAAGTTTTAGACCTGACTGGAATACAGATAGTAAACGAATTTGGAATTTCATCGAAAAACTAAAAGACAGTTTTGTCGTCGGCTACTATTGTTTTTGTATTCGTATATTTAAATTCATTCATTATTTTTTTTCACGTGGACTGACTTGTAGTTATTTTATCATGGAGAGAGAGAGAGAGAGAGAGAGAGAGAGAGAGAGAGAGAGAGAGAGAGAGAGAGAGAGAGAGAGAGAGAGAGAGAGAGCGTTTTTGCGTCTCACCATAATGGTTTTGTTTGATCAACTTGTTTTCGTGTCTTATCTACTCTAAGATCAGTTGCTGATGATGATGGTGATAGTTGGTCAACGAACATTGATGTTGCTAAAAGGACAAAAAAAATGATAGGAAAAGCTACTATAAGCCGAGAGCAGTATTTTGTAAATTGTTTATCTCAAAAAGGTGTATATAACAAGGAGAATATACAAACTGCAAATATCACATTATTGTATATCTCATAATAATAATAATAATAATAATAATAATAATAATAATAATAATAATAATAATAATAATAATAATAATAATTTCCGGGAAGCAAATTTTGTTCAACAAATGACTACGATAAAGATGAAAAGGATGAATCAGAATTTACGATGCCGATCATTCATAGAAAGAAGTCAAATAATATAATGGAAATCGAATGCCATTAAAACATAATAAATAGTTTACGAGTCTGCTTCAGAATTAACTCATGTCCGATGAAAACGTTTCACAATAAAAACATTAGCAATCGATTTGAAAGAGAAAAACGGAAGCAGAAAATACTGTAAAATCGAGCAAAGGTATACCAAAGTCATTAGCAAACACGACTTCTTATGCTAAAAGCTTTCCGGATGACACTGCAAAAGTAGAGCAAAGGGATCGTGAACAGCCAGAACAGGGAAATTAGACAATGCAAACATTAATGGAGATACGTGAGGCATTATTGGGAACAACCTCGTTTTGGAAAGTGAATGTTAATCTGTTATAAGTAGAGACATGATAAACTAAAATAAACAAAGTGAAAGTACATTATGTAAATGAATTCAAAATAGCATTCATGTTCTTACGAATGTTCATATTCCGTAATGGCAAATTAGAAATAAAACTTTTATAAGTGTTGGTAAATTTAGCAGAATACAAGAGAACTCCTATAGAACCGAAAACAAATGTTTTCCAAATTATTTTAGAATGAAGACAAAGAATGACTGATAAGCTCCAAAAGAAGTTTTGCCAAATGCTGCCGTGAATCCTGTGTAAATGAAAGTGGTCTTTCAGCATAATCGGAAT
The DNA here is from genome assembly GCA_039081455.1 of Macrobrachium rosenbergii. NCBI lineage: Eukaryota > Metazoa > Arthropoda > Malacostraca > Decapoda > Palaemonidae > Macrobrachium > Macrobrachium rosenbergii. The sequence goes on along the minus strand of JANJGK010002026.1, from coordinate 7,668 downwards.
GATGAAAGTGAATTAATAAAACGTTGCTAAAAGAAAGTGCTTTTTAAATATTGCTTTGAAAAAGAAAATATATCTCTAAAAAAATAAAAGAAACAGCTTTGATTATCAAAACAGAGAATGTTGCGAAATAGGAATGAGGCAGTTTTCTGAAATTAGAAATAAACAAAGCTGGAGGTGATTTAAAATAATGAATAAGACAGTGTCATGTTTCCTGCTCGGTAATAAGCACCTTTTTTTTTATATAGATTATAATTCTGTAGAACTTTAGTATATAATGTAACTAATTCTTTCCTCTTTCTTTACGACAAATGAAAAAATGGAATAATTGCAGATTTGCTGAGTTGAAATAAAGTTTTCATGACAGATATTAGAACGTTTTAACAACTGCAAATTGCAGGTATCGCTGTTATGTCACTGAAATGAGCTAAAAGACATTTTAGTCCAAAATTGTTCAAAAAAGAAGATATAAGTCATAGCGATTGTAAAAAAAAAAAAAAAAAATACCCATATTCATAGTTGTAGCGATAGTAATGTAATACTGTCAGTTACGTCAATGATGATAAGCTTCAACAAATTTGAAAGTGATTGCAAAATATCGCTGATTCCAACAACCATGATTTATCAATAATTATTGTAAGAGGTATAAATGAACAGTTATTGTCGTAGGATCATGAAACATCATCCCAGTTGTCTTTATCCTAATCGTAAAGTGCAGTGACATTACAAAAACAAAGCCTTTATCATTAAAATAGTATAATCCAGTGAATGTTTCCCTTAATAAGAATTTCAACTTTTCTACATTTCAAAAGACTGAGCGGCTTCACTGAAGCCCTTTGTGTAAATGAGGATCGTTAGGCAGAGTCAGCGTTTCGCAGGGTTCGGACGAGGGAATAAACTTCTACAGATGTCTTCAGTTACCTCTAGAAAGATTTAGTTAAACCAACTGTGTTCAACCGTAACTTATGTGGAAACTGTTATTGCTTTGCTTACTAAACAAGTTATGCTAAGTGTAATCACAAACAATATTAGGTCTTTGAATGATATTTCTATAATTAAAATCCAAGGTTTCATTAAATCTCAATATATTAATGTTAATCAAATATATGACATGCATCGTGTCCGATGAACTTCATCTGATTAATGCAATCAACTAAGGTGTGAGATGCTGGGTCTGTTGGGCTGGTGAAAAACGGTGGGATGAAGACTGAATATGAAGGAATTCCTGAAAAACATTCTGTGCCATCCCTACACCTGGAAAAGCATTACGGTATACATACATACATATATATATATATATATATATATATATATATATATATATATATATATATATATATATATATGTGTGTGTGTGTGTGTGTGTGTGTGTGTATACACACACACTGTGTGTGCGCGCATGTGGGTGTATATATATATATATATATATATATATATATATATATATATATATATATATATATATATATATATATATATATATATATATATATATATATATATATATATATATATATATATATATATATATATATATATATATATGGATACAGGCCTTCTGCCATTTCAAAATGAAACATTGTTTGAGAGCATAAAAACAACCAAAGAAGAAGAAGGAGTCAGAGGGTAGTTTTCCAGTCAAAGTCGGCAGGAAATGGCCCTGGTCTTCTACTCCCCTACTGTTACATTCATCCTATTGTTCTGCCACACCTTAAGCCTTTACCCGTCTCTCTGTTTTCGCCTTTATGTTGGTCGCAAATTCCTTCTCTTTCCAGATCACACCATTAAAGACGAGATTGAACGGCCACCAGCCAGTCAGAAGCTGGCAAAGAGCTGCAAAGCAAAATATATCTCTGAGAGAAATAAAGTGAATTGCTCTGGGAGATGCTCTCCCCCTATCCTGCCTAATCTGCTACCGCGCGACGACTGCAGTGAAGGCAATCGTAAGTGCTAACTGGGACTCAACCTCGCTCTAGAACTACGGGAGGAGATCTTACGTCAATCAGTTATGTCTGTATGGGGGGGGGGGGATTTTTACCAAGTCTATTATCTGTTATTCTCTCATTTTCCTAACTTAAAGTTGTCCTTTTTTATGAACCTATACAGCTGGTATTTCAGTGATTTAATGTCCCTTTGCTTAATAAGTTACCCATGTTGAAATTACTAAGTGAATTTAAGTGAATAAATCAGTGAATCTAAGTGAATTAATAATTGAATTCAAGTACCTGCTCCAGCCTTAGACGTTGTTTTCTTACCTTGATAGGCCTGCATGTTAATTTAAATAATCATTGAAGCTCTCTCTGCATTTCAGGAGACGCTAATCCACGTGTGCAATCGAATATCCCTTCGCATCCCTGTTACCAGTTCGCCAATTCGCTACATGCAAGGCCCTTTGCGAAACAACAGCTATCAGAGCTTAATTTGGGATACCATTCCCTCAGAAAACCTATTTGAGGCAGGTTCTAATTTTCCTTTGTCATTTTAGTGATAATTAATTGTTTCCCCTGTAATTATTCGCCATTGAATTGTGAGCACCTTTGTAAGTTAACTGTAGTTAATTTTGAGCTCTTCTATGTATAAATAAACCACTAAATTTGTATGAACTGTGACTCACTGGCGACCTGCTATTTCTTGTTTCTCTTGCACTTACAAGCATCGAGCCACTTAATCTCCAGGCCAAGTAAAATAACAATAGTATTACAGTGTTATCCCCCGGCTAGCGCTTGTAAATCTCTCTCTCTCTCTCTCTCTCTCTCTCTCTCTCTCTCTCTCTCTCTCTCTCTCTCTCTCTATATATATATATATATATATATATATATATATATATATATGTGTGTGTGTGTGTGTGTGTGTGTGTGTGTGTGTGTGTGCGTGTGTGTGTGTGTTTGTGTGTGTGTGTGTGTGTGTATTTGCAGCAGTCAACAAGAGAACGTGGAGAGGTCTGGTGCAAAACCTCTTCACGTTCCTTTGTTGAGTGTTGCATCTCTCCAGTTATTCTCAGGATCCTCCACTCCCAATAATTCTCTTAGATCTCTTAACTCGTTATCTTTCCATCTCATCCTCGGTCGACCCAGCATTCTTCTCCCTTCTACTGACCCCTCCATAACCACTTTAGGCATTCTACCCTCTGCATTCTACCCTCCTCCTTTCTAACCAGATCTTTGTTGGGTGAGTCGGTAGAGCTGCGGACTGTCACTCGATGGGCCGGAGTTCAACTCCCCTGCCGGCTGATGAAGAGTTAGAGGAATTTATTTCTGGTGATAGAAATTCATTTCTCACTATAATGTGGTTCGGATTCCACAATAAGCTGTAGGTCCCGTTGCTAAGTAACCAATTGGTTCTTAGCCACATAAAATAAGTCTAATCCTTCGGGCCAGCCCTAGGAGAGCTGTTAATCAGCTCAGTGGTCTGGTAAAACTAAGGTATATTTAACTTTTTTCCTTTCTAACCACATGTCCTGTCCAACGAATCCCCTGTGATCTTACATAGCTAGTCATTAGCGGTTGTCTGGATAAATCTCTTATTTCTTCGTTGTGCCTTCTTCTCCAAGCACCTTCATTTTTATCATAAATGGGACCTGCTATTCTACAAAAAATGCTGTTTTCAAATACCAGTAGTGTCTGTTCTTGACATTTAGTTAGCGTCCAGGTTCCACAACCCCTATAGTACTACTGGCCTCATAATGGTTTATAGATTCTTAATTTGGTAGACCTTGTGGTTTCCTTCTCTTTAAAAGCATCTGTCCTATTCAGAACCTCTCTCTCTCTCTCTATCTCATTTCTGGATGTCAACATATTTCCTAAATATTTAAATTCCCACATGTTCTCGACATCTATCATATTTTTGTTGTTGTTGTTGTTTGTTGTTTCTTGACAATCTCTTCATTTTAGTTTTACTTTCACTGATCTCCAGTCCCAGTCTGGCAGCAGTTTCTTTGAATGGTATATGCAAACGTTGTATATTTTGTATATCTGTATCTGTGAGATCAACATCATCTGCAAATGCAAGGGCTTGGGCATTTGTATCTCCCAAGATGACCCCACCCTCAACTTCCTCGATACTCTGCATTGTTTTCTATAAAATGAGATTAAATAGCATTGGAGGTAGAAAACATCCCTGTCTCAAACCTGTTTTAATTTCAGAACATTTAGCCCTTTTCCTTCTCACCTATTCCTGTAGAATACTTTCGCTAAGCTTATAAGCTTTTCTGTTATACTAAATTCCTCCATAATATTCCGCATTGATGGTCTATGAATGCTATCATACGCTAGTTTGAAGTCTAAAAATCCTGTCACACATCTCTGCTATACTCCCAGCATTTTTCCATTATCTGTCCAATAGTAAAAATCTTGTTAATTATTGACCTTCCTTTTCTGAATCCACATTGATATTCGCCCAATACTGTCTCTATGTAAGGTTCCAATTTATCTTTTATGATTTTGGATAGTGCCTTATAGCAGGCTGGCAGAAGTGTAATCCCTCTATAATTAGCAGGGATAATGTTGACTGTTTCCCATGTTGTTGACTTTCTGTTCTCCAGATCATTATTATAAGCTCAAACACCTTTGTGTGTAACATCTCGCCGCCATTTTTAAGGAGCTCTGCTGGTATGTTACCTAAACCAGGTGCCTTATTATTCTTCAACCTATTGATTGCATTCTTCACATCTATCACCGTTGCTTCCTCCACTCTCAGATCTGGCGCCTGCATATGTCTCCCTTCAATAAGACTTACTGGGTTTTCTCTATTTAACAGCTCACAGAAATAGCTCTTCCATATCTCCAATACTTTGTCCTCCTGTATCGTAATACTTCCATTGGCACCTTTCACTATTCTGCCTCTTGGTTGGTATTCATTCCTTATTTCCCTGATACCCCTACAGCCTTCCCTTATCACGCCTTTTATCATGTTTCTGTCCATTTCATCCAGTTCGTTATTTAAAGCAACTCTTTTCTTTCTTCACATTTTTGTCGTTGTTACCCTTCTTTTCTCACTGAAGTTCTCCCCTAGTGCCCGATTATTCCTGTTCTGGAAGAATTCTATAATGTTTGTCTCCTTGTATCCGCCATTGCTCTGCAGTCCTCATCAAAGCAGTGCTCGTTACATGTGCTCTCCATGCACCCGATGGGTTTCTTATCTGCATCTTTAACCATTTGTTTTGTTCCATAACT
>JANJGK010002025.1:42500-150191 GCA_039081455.1 Macrobrachium rosenbergii | reverse complement strand
TATATATATATATATATATATATATATATATATATATAATATATATATATATATATATATATATATATATATATATATATATATATATATATATATATATATATATATATATATATATATATATATATATATATATATATATATATATATATATATTATATATATATATATATATATATATATATATATATATATATATATATATATATATATATATATATATATATATATATATATATATATATATATATATATATATATATATATATATATATATATATATATATATATATATATATATATATATATATATATATATATATATATATATATATATATATATATATATATATATATATATATATATATATATATATATATATATATATATATATATATATATATATATATATATATATATATATATATATTACTAAAAGGACCTCATTCAAACTGGACGGTACGGATACTTGATAATATGGACTGTTTGTCCAAGAAAGCTTGTAACTTTTTCCGAATAAATACTCCATTAGATACCATCCAGTTTGAATGAGGTCCTTTTAGTAATTCTACTAACGCACAGAACAATTGTGTATGTGATAAAGTTAATATATATATATATATATATATATATATATATATATATATATATATATATATATATATATATATATATATATATATATATATATATATATATATATATATATATATATATATACATAGCGAGGTTGAAGGCGGTTACGATAAAACCCGAAAGACCGCTTCAAACAGAGGGGGCCCAAGACAATTCCTCATTCTTTTCAAAATACTTTATTCAGCTAACGTTTCAAGACTTATCAGTCTCATTTTCAAGGCTAAAAAATTAAAGAACACAGCATTGAAAACAGACCCAGGTTAAAAACATTTAACAAAAAAAAAAAATCACAAAAACTGAAGTACAACAGGAAGGAACAAAGTTGACCAAAGAGTGCTGAAGGCAAAGTCCAAGTGACGATCAGGGTCCGGTTCGGCTTCAACGGAAACTCACGAGAGGTATGAAGGTGATGACGTGGACTGAGTATTTAGTTGGGGAGCAAGCTGCTTAATGAAAAGTGATTCCAATATTGCTAGTTGGTGGTCACTCGGAGCTCTGCCTATGATTTTAAAATCTTTGTAGTTGGTATCATATTTGCATTTCTTTGCGTGATCTCGTTTACAAGAGAATTCGGGGTTTGACAGTCTTTTACCCGTTCTATAACTCATCCTCGATGAGAGTCTAATCTCACCTTTAGCAACCTACGGGTCTCTACAGTAGATCTTGCTACGGGTGGAGCCGACGTAGCTTCCCAGGTTACATCCGGGGCAATTAAACAAGTAAATGACTCCTGAGGTCATCAAAGGGTGAAGACTCTTAATATTTGAATAGAGATCTAATTGACATTTGGTTACAAGGTATTAATTTAATTCAATTTTAAGCTTAACTCTTTGTCTACCCTCTTCCACATTCCATCCAAAACCTGAAATACCAACAGTAAATAAACTACCTTTGTATGCAAATACTCTGCTGATTTATTATAAAAACTTCTATCGAGACTTACGGCAGATAATAGGCAAATTTATACCGCCATTGAATTGAGTTATAGAACGGGTATAAGACCATCAAACCCCGAATTCTCTTGTATACGAGATCACGCAAAGAAATGCAAATAAGATATGAACTACAAAGATTTTAAAATCATAGGCCGAGCTCCGAGTGACCACCAACTAGCAATATTGGAATCACTTCTCATTAAGTAGCTTGTTCCCCGACTAAATACTCGTCCACGTCAACACCATTATAATTTACTCTCGTGAGTTTCCGTTGACGCCGAACCGGACCCTGACTGTTACTCGAACTTTGCCGTCAACACTCTTTGGTAAACTTTGTTCCTTCTTACCGTACTTCAGTTTTTGTAATTTGTGATGTTAAAACTTTTCTGTTTTTAATCTGAGTCTGTCTTTAATGCTTGTTCTTTAAATTTTTTGCCTTGGAAATGTAACTGATAACTCTTGAAACGTCAGCTACTTTGAAAGGAATGAGGAATTGCCCTTCCCTCCCTGTTTGTCACTATATATATATATATATATATATATATATATATATATATATATATATATATATATATATATATATATATATATATATATATATATATATATATATATATACATACATACTGTTAACCACAAAGCATGAAGCTAAAAAACTGATGATACTGTAAAGCTCCGGCCAAAGAGCCCAAGATTGCATTACTGTGTTCTGGCACCCTACAGTAGGAGGTAATGTAAAGTATGACCTACGACCAAATAAAAAAAGCTCTGTGTTAAAGCATTTATTCTTTGAAACTTAGATTCGATCAAGGATGACAAGACTTCATCTGTACTGTCAGTATATTTTGAGCTTGGTCTATGACTATTAGATTAATCTCGAAATCGGACTCACTATTGAATAGTTAGTTACTGACTGATCAAAGCTTATTGGTCAGTGGTCTGGGTAACTTTATCTTGAGCTGTCTGCAAAAATGCCTATCTGAATTTTAAAGATTTTCTTCTCAAATCACTGCAATAATTTTGGATTTAAATCTAAATTGCAACTGCGTCAAAAACAAAGCCTTCGAATGTCTTCATGTTGAAAATGATAAATCTGTGAAAAGTCTTTTCATATTTGCTATTGACATTATCAATGTTATTATTGCTGATTATAAAAATCATTATAAAAGAGATACGGTCTGATCTCCAACTAACCCGAAATCACCACTGTAGAATTTCTGGGTAAAAGGAAAGATGAAATACAATGACGCTCAGAGAGATTCCGTCGCCCTAAGCTGCATTAAATACATCTTTGCATGAATAATTCAAGAGGAGAGTAAATAAGGAATTAATTGGTTTGACATAGAGCTAAATCTCTTAATAAAGAGTTATTCACGAAGCTCTGATGTCATCTCGGTGCTTGAACTCAAAATGCAATTACGGGCAGCGAAATGCAATTAATTTTCCGTTTCCTTTCTCAGCTTTTTACCTTACTCAATTAAAAAAAAATGTTTGCGGAAATTCCTAATGCGTTGTGGTAGAAGTATACAAGATCTCTTTTTCATGAGGCCTCGCCTGTCTCTGTAATAAAACTTCCCTTGGAAATATCGGGAAAGCCAAGGGATATACGAATAAGATGCCAGTAATAAAAAAAAGAGCAACATGACTAAACACTGATCAAATTATACCATTTTATTCGGATCACTCCTGTGTCAGAGCAGGTAAGTTTTTTTGAATAATGATAACTAATATAAACTATGTCTGCATTAGTGTTAACATATTCTTATAATTCTTGATAATTTCCCTCTCTCTCTCTCTCTCTCTCTCTCTCTCTCTCTCTCTCTCTCTCTCTCTCTCTCTCTCTCTCACATACACACACTTGCACACACACAAAGACGAACATACAAACATCTAAACTGAAAACAACATTCTCTTAAAATGAACAGCATCATCATTTTCCTTAATCTGTCCTCATTGCCATTTTTAAAAAGGTAATTTCCTCGTGTTGCCTATTCTGATATTCACAGATATGTGTTGATGATGATGACAGGACTTCTAAGGAAAATTAGGAAAATCATTCTGCGATGATACATAACCGGTTCGCTTCAGTGTTGCCGAAACGTGGAAATGTGGCCTCCGGTGTGGAAGTTTTGAGGCACAAAATGATCGGGTGCAGAATTGGGGTCTTCATTTTATGGTCTGCCACACCAAATGTGGAAAAAATTTCCACACCCCTTTTAGGGGCTTATTGTGGTCAGATATATTAGTTTCTTCTATTACAATGGTTGTTTGCGCCGAATCATGAAGCAGCAGAAGTCGATCGAACGATGTCTTGATTGACATGTCGAATGAGACGACAACAAAGTTACAGCAGCTTTAGGTTTCCATCTAAAATAAGGTAACATAAATCTACTTAAAATTCTTTTAATAAGTGTAAAAAAGTGATTGTGATTAACTTAAGGGAAGGTTATGGGAAATGATCTTTAGACTGTGAAGGAAAGCATGTATTGTTTTATATACATTAGAATTTACCGATGGTTGAATGACTTTAAAATTTATGCGAGCGCTGAAGTCAGTGGTGTGGAAATGCGGAAACACTGGAACTTCACTTACTCAGGCTTCTTACTATGAAAACCTTTATTTTTTAACCTCTCTTTATCAGGGAGTATTAAGTTATGTATAACATTAGAGGAACATTCAAATTGCAAAAAGTACTAAAATGAAAAACATTAACCAGGTAACATAACTGAAATAACGCTCCCTACATTATTAATAAGGAGAAAAAGCAAAATTTGCGCAAGATTCGAAGACATAAGCATGAAAAAGCGAAAATGTTAATGCTCGCAGAAAAGAAGGCCTACAAAGAAGTCATCTGTGATCAGTAACCGCAGGGTATAAAGGCATTTCCGAAATAATCAACATTTCCTTGACAATAAAATTCCTCAGCTTCTCCGTCTCGCGGCCAAACCAGCTGAATTATGCTACAGAAAGGCAGCAAATCTCTAGCAATAAGGCAACAGCACTGGAGCACAATAATAAAAGGGCTGAGAGAACGACAGTGGATGACGATGTATTTTTTCTTCTATAGAGTAATTATAAACTTTTACTCACAAATTTCTATAAAGAATCTATCAAATATGATTTAATATTCCAGATTGTTAACTTTCTTACCACTAGCTGATAACTTCCACAGCCATTGACTTTATTTTCATAAGAAACTGTTGTTGATGAAGTAAATTTACTTTTAGATAAATGCTGACATATATACGTTATTAAAATCGCGTCTCTTTACAATCACGTTTTGTATTTTTTCGCGTAATCAGTGTTAAGAATCTAACTGGCGTATGATAAGATGGTTTGAAGTTGGTTATTTACATAAATGGTCCATATATTGTCTGTATTTAAGATATAACTTCCCAACAGTTATATATTTTTACTGGGGCGCCCTGAGAGCAGATCCAGAAAACGTTATAAAAAGAAAAAACACGGGAAGACGCTGCTTGATTTCGATGGATGGTTAAGCTGAAACACCAGCACAGGCTCTTTCTCCTGGAGCAGCCTTTAAGAGACAATAACAATGAGCAGGCGTTGTTAATCAGTTCACCGGGCGCAGAAATCTCGTCTTGAAATCACACTTTCCTTATATGGGCTCTGGAAGTGGCCCCTTCAAAAGCTAGACATGGAACTGATCCAGAGTTACAGTGTATCTGTGCCAGATAAGCTTACCCGCATCAAAGTACTATTAAGAATAAAGTCATTTGGTATTTAATGTTCCAGATTTCAGTAATTACAGTTTGTAATACATATAATTTTAGGTCCAGTAAGAAAACTGAAGATAAGTTGCTCTATCACACTTTAGCTATTTCCTGAAACAAACAGAGTCTCTCACATCTTCACATGTAAGCAATTAATCCCTATTACCCCTCTTGGAATTCGAAGGTCTAGATCAGGCAGTTGCCACACAACCACGAGAACAGGATTGAGGTTATCATCACGTTAACTATTCTGTTTCACAGGAGAATGAGCACCTACCTCTTTTTCATATAAACAAAATGCCGGAGGTGATTAGTATTCACAGTGCAGGTATGTACAGTTTAGGAAAAATTCACATAAATAAAATTTTCAGATAATCATCTTTTTAGTACACTGCTTGTCTGGTCTTTATTTCTTTGAGTCATAATGGAGTTTTATTTTTTATTCTTTCTGAATTACTTTAACACTTGACTCTGAACAGGTTTAAGAAGCGCGAGCGAAACTGATCAACACTTTCCCTTTTCGTCCTCATCTGTTATCATTTTAAGACATGGCGAGGACACTTGAATTGCGTCAACAGACATGAAAAACTTTTTTTTTTTTTTTTTTTTTTTTTTTACGCCTATCGATCCCAGGCACTGACAAATTCTTTGTGTTCTTTTTGTTGATGATCGGATACAAAATAACACCAGTAGCAAAATCTTCAAAGAATCACTAATGCTCGACACAGTTACTAATGGAACATCTCTATGCTGCTTCTGTAAGGAAATATTACATTAAAAGACAAACAGTCCTTGCCATTTCTAATATAAAATTAAAGATTATTACAAGAGAGAGAGAGAGAGAGAGAGAGAAAGAGAGAGAGAGAGAGAGAGAGAGAGAGAGAGAGAGAGAGAGAGAGAGAGAGAGAGAGAGAGATGAATGAATTTTTATTTAGCATTTCCCAACGTTTTGTGTGTGTGTGTGTGAGAGAGAGAGAGAGAGAGAGAGAGAGAGAGAGAGAGAGAGAGTGTGTGTAATTGTCGTTAGTGAGTGTTTCGGTTGTTGGAGGAGGGATGAGGGTCGTTAGTTGGAGTTTGTTTACGGCGCTGTCTGTCTGTCTGTCGGTGGTTCAGTATTGAGTTGAGGTTCAACCGTGAAAGTGGTCAGTTCAGTTCATCTGAGTTTTTGGATACCGGTTATTGTTTGTTTCGTGAGTTGTGTGTTTTTTCTGTCACATGCCATTGTTGTCGGTGCATGTGTCTCTTCTTTTTCTGTTGAGAGTCTGCTTTCAGTTTTGTTGTGTGGTTTTGTGTGCTGTGTTGGCGACCCTGGACCCTTAATCCATCTCCCAGCAACCGAGGATCAGGGTGAGTGTTGTGTGTGTTTTATGTATCTGTGTTGTGTGTTGCTTTTGTGGTTTTGAATTCCGCCACATTATATTTGGCGCCCAACGTGGGGCAACTGGTGTTGAAGTTGCAATTAAGATTGGTGGCGGGTAGTGTGACTGGAGGAAAGGATGGAAGAGGAACTGGCGAGGTTGAGAGGAGAATGCATGGTTAAAGAGTGAGAATGAGAAATTGAGGCTTCAGTTGGAAGAGATGGGATCATTGGTAAAAGGAGCGAAAGAGGAAATGAAAGGGGAGATGAAAGAGTCAGAAGAGAGAATGGAAGAGAGGGTGGATAAAAAGTTGGAGGGAATGATGAAAGGTGTGGAAGAAACGGTGAAAGGTATGTTCAAGGGTGTTTTTGGAGAAGGGGCTGTTGGAGGCAGGTCCTCTGGAACGTGTGAAGGGGCAAGAGAGAAAGAAAAGGAGGAAGAAGTGAGTGGAAGCGTGAGTGATGAAAGTGATGTGGGAATAGGAAGTAAGAAACGAGAGAATGAAAGGCAGGGTAAGGAAAAGGGGAATGAAAAGCAAGGAAAGGAACAGAGGGAAAGTAAGGGTAAGTCAGGGGAAGAAAAAGGGAAGAAGGGAAAAGGAAAGGAAACTGGTAAGAAGGGTAAGGAAGTGGGAAAGGCAGGAAAGAAGGGAGAGGGTAAAGATAGTAGTGATAGTGAGGTGGATGGAGGTGAATGGATAAAAGTGGATAAAAAGAAGGGGAAGAAGAGTGTAATGAGTAAGATGAATGTAATTGCAGAAGTGGACTCTTTGTATTCGGAAGAGGGTATGAAAGGACAGAGTGAAAGTAGCGAAAGTGAGAGTGAAAGTGAGAAAGAAGTGAGAAAGGCTATGTATGTGAGAGAAGTACCCCGGTGTGAAAGGTATAATGAGTATGGAAGTAGGGATGTGCATGATATCTTTAGGGAGTATGAAAGGTTTTGTCAGGATAAGTATGGGGAGAGTAAGAGAGTGTGGGCACGAGAATTAGGAGAATATTTGACGGGGTTTTTGCTTGATATGTATAGGGTTATTATGAGTGTGGGAGATGTTGAGTATGACAAGGTGAAAGCTAGACTAGTTGAGCAAGCGAGGCGTATGAAAGCGAGTGTTAAGTATAAGAGGAAGAATGGATTTGATGAGGCAAGAATGAAAGCAGGGGAAACCTTGTCACTGTATGCTTGTAGGCTGGAGATATTGGCGAGGAAGAAGTTTGGGGATGATGGGATAGATGAATGTAAGGAGTTAGTACGAAAGTTGTTAGAGACAGTGCCAGATGGAGTGAGAGAATTTGTGAACTTGAAGCGGAAGGAGAAGAAAAGATGGACGAGTGAAAGGTTGGAAATTGTAGAAGATTATGAGCATGATAGGGTTATAAAAGAGAGCAGAAGTGTGAGTGTAAGGGCTGGGGTAGATGAGAAAGTGCCAGAGTTTGGAAGCTTTAGGGATGCGGTGTTGAGGGGCCCAATGAGAATGGCAGATAGTGTAATAGATAGGAGTGTAAGAGCAAGTAATGTGGAGGTGCCAGTGAGGATGAATGGTGGGTTTGTAAGGGAACAACGGGTTGGACGGGTTAGGGATAGTAGTGTACAAAGGGGAAGGTCGGTGAGTGGAAGTCGAGTGAAGTGTTTTAGATGTGGAAAGGAAGGACATACAAAGAATGAGTGTAGGTGGGCTTTAGGAGCACGTTTCGGGTGTGGGCAATCGGGACATTTGGTAAGTGAGTATACGAAAGATAGGGGGGTTAAATGCTACAGGTGTGGACAGGTGGGTTATATTGCTAATGGTTGTAGGGGTACCCGAGTGAATGTAATATGTGGCAACTGTGGTAAGAATGGGCATTATGTGAGCATGTGTTCAGAACCGAGAGCGAAGTGTGTCGAATGTGGAATGGAAGGGCATGTATCAAGTGTATGTAGACAAAAGAGGGTGACTGTGACAGCGAATTCGGGAAACTGAGTGTGAAGGGGGTTCAAATGGGTGGATCCTCTGGATGCAAGCGGTGCGTTTGATGCATGTACGTGAGGGGTTGTTGCATGAGGGAGGCTTTGCTGGAAAGACTGATGAGTGCATGAGTGTGCAAGTGTGTTGTAAGGGAGTAAGATTGATTGCGTTAGTAGATACCAGGTGTAGTATGAATGTCATATTTAAGAATGGATGTGAGAAATTGAGGAATACGTGTGAAATTAGGAACTGTCAGGGGGAAGTAAGAGGGATTGGAAATTTAGGGGTAGCAGTGGTTGGAAGAGTGTGTGAACGATGGAAGAAAGTGATTTTTGTGTGATTGAGATTACAAATGATAAATATGATATTTTATTGGGATGTGAGTTTCTGAAAAAATGTGGGATGGTGGTCCGTCCTAGTATGAATGTAATTGAATTACGTATGAAAGGGGATGTGCTTGGGGTTTGTATTTGGGGAAGGATGGTAGGGTTGAGCAAAAATTGTGGAAGAGAGTGCCTGTAATTGCGACAGAGAGGGTAAAAGTGCCACATGAGATTGGAGAAGTTGTGAGTGTGAAAGTGGCATGGCCGGATAGCCTCGGGATAGCCAACAATGATAGTTGTGAGTATGTAGTTGAGGGAATAGACGTAAATAAATTAGTCAGGGCAAATGTGTGTGTATATGATGGGGTTTTGAACATGGGAGATCCGAGGGTATATATAACGTCATTGCCGAGTGTCAGGAAGAAGCGAGTGCGAGGAATATGTGAGGGAGATTGCGTGGGAATATTACGTACATTGGTGAATGTGGATGATGAGAGGTACGTGAAGGTACGGCAGGTGATGACAGGTGATTTGAAAGGAATTAATGATTGGACGTATGAGGAGTTGAAAGAAAGAGTAAAGGTAGATGAAAATGTCAGTGATAACGTAAGAGAACAATTGAGGAGAATATTGTGTGATAGGGGTGTGAGTGCCAAAGTGAAAATGAGTGATAAAGCGTGTAATACGGATGAATGGGATGGTATGAATAGAACGTATAGCATATGCAGGTTTGATATAACTGACTTGACTGAATGTGTGGGAGTGAGTGAACGGTTGGAGGTGAGCGAAAGTGTAAGAGTAAGAGAGCGTAGCAGTAATATACGAGTGATTGAAAGCATGAATGAATCGTTGCAAGAATTGGAAAGGTCAATGAGTGAATGGGATGGGTTAGTTGAAGAATTGGGGGAGGTATTTGGGAACGAGTTAGAGGGTATAGATGAGATTGTGGATGAAATTGAGAGTGGTAATAGTGAAGAAGATAGTATGAATCTGAGAGAGAATGGAGGAGAAAATGTAAATCTGAATGTTGCTGGAAGAGAGAGCGAGTCTGAGAGAATGACTGCGTGCCCGCGAGCGCGTTCTAAAGGACCTGCTAGTGAGCATCCGTGGTTGTTGCGTAAGGCAATTTGAATGCAGTGTGAAAAGTGTTGGTTGGGAAATGCTAAAAGGGGGGAGAACTATAGAGGGATGAATGGATTTTTATTTAGCATTTCTCAACGTTTTGTGTGTGTGTGTGTGTGTGAGAGAGAGAGAGAGAGAGAAAGAGAGAGAGAGAGAGAGAGAGAGAGAGAGATCAGGAATTCGACCTAAGAAATCACTCATATTAATAAGGCTGTATTGCGTAGGTTACTAAACAACATGTGGATTCCATTTTGATATGTCAAAGTCTTGTAAATGACAGTGTGATGTAACTTGTCAACTGTATTTTCATCGATGTTCAGATTTCTTCGGATCAATTTCCACTGCATGTTTATACTATGCATGTGTTAAAGACCGTTTCTTTGGATATGCTGACTTAGGGCGTTCTAATATTCTCCAGGTAATATCTCCGGAACAGCTGGCAACATGAAACAAGTAATAAACAATTATTTTATGCTTGTTTCAAATGAATGCTCAAGTCGAATGAGTCTTAATAGTAACAATTTTGCTTTTATCAGGGCTGAAGAATTAAATTTACCTGTCAATGTTTTTAATATACTTAAAAGCTCATTGGAAATTATTTACAATAAATGTGTTTTAGATTTCAGTTGTTATCCGTAATAACAGGTACTTTTTCCTAACTATTTTCATTTCAAAGAACCTGAAAAAGAGTGAAGATAAGAAAATCTTAAGGAACGGCTTTGTATTCTCGAATTATTTACAGCTTCTTTCTGCCTGACATCCAGTTTAATGATGCGTAGGGTACTAAATTCTATTTTTTTATTTTTTGTGCAATTGTTAATCTGATAAACCCAGCTTTCAAAGGCATAAAGCTCTTAAATAAATTGAAAAGGATGAAGGTTTTGGTGCACATGTGATTTAGTGACTAATGATTCACATTTCCATTTCATTGTACATCTTTGGTCAGCTACTTGTCTCTCTCTCTCTCTCTCTCTCTCTCTCTCTCTCTCTCTCTCTCTCTCTCTCTCTCTCTCTCTCTCTCTCTCTCTCTCTCTCTCTCTCTCTTTCCTTACTATTTTCCGAATGTCGTGATAAGTATAAGGATTAATTTCATATTGCGTTTATTCTCAATACCGTTTTAAAGGAAACTCCTGCAGTTAGGGTGTAATTGCTCAGGAGAAAACCTAAATCGGCTTAAATAAGCATTTGTTAAAAAGAAACTATTCTAAAGTCGAGTTTTGAGGAATATGCATCACCAAATAACTTTGAAAATATATAGTTGGCCTATGCGTTCTCTTGTTACGGAAGATTGAATTTGTTTAGCAGCCTGATTCTTCCAGAATCATCACTCTTCTTACATGCAGCAACATCTGGGAATCAGATTCATCAGTGATGTCTGCTGCTAACATTATCTTAACCAACTCATCTTCTGCTCATCTAACTGCATAAGAAAAGGTTTTTGGTTTCTGTTCAATAGGTTGACCTCGCTCTCAATGACTTAAGGAAACTGAATGAGTTTTCTGATACATCTTTCACAAGTCTCTAGTCTGACCAGTGAGTTGTCCTTTTTTTATAATGCCCACGTGAATAGTTCCGTTCTATGTTCAACTTTCATTTGTCGATAGAGACTTGAAATTATTACTTTTAGATAGTTAACAACTCTATTACTGCCAAAGAAAATATAGATTTGTTATCATAATAACTAGCATTTTATGGAGATCTTAGAGACCACATGACCCCCATTCATAGGTCGTAACCCCTAGGAGCACCTCTGTGGTTCATGCACATGAAAACACAAATTTTATAAATTAATACCTGTCAGTATTTGTTTGTTAAGCCTATCGGTGTTGCCAAAACCTGGTCTGGTAAAACTAAGGTATACTTAACTTTTTTGTTCAGAATAAAACCCAGAATAAAAACAAGATAGAAGGTACTAGATACCAACTGCACACCTTCTGGCTGTTACCAAAGACATGCCAAAAAGGGTTATATTAACAGGAAAAAAGGAGTAAAATACCAAGAAATGGTATACAAAAGCCAATGATCATCACTTACTAAATGGAAATTTTGTAAAAAAAAAAAAAAATCAAATCATATCTATATACTGCAACGTACAATATAACTCTACATATTACCCCAGCGGTAATTGTTTCACATTGCATAGACAGGAGAGCAGCTAGTTAAAACATTCCACCACGCATTGATCATGTAACAAGTACCGTCACCCATCCATCTTGTAATAGTAACTAACTTCCTCCTTCGGTTCAAGAAATGTCCTTCTTAACGCAGATACGGCGATACACTTGAGTAATATCAGGAAATCAAATCCGCAGGTCTGATGTTTATTGAGCATCGCCTGGCTGGGGGAAGGGGGTAGGGTCTGAGTAGCGCTATGATCATAAGTTTGCTTACTACGTCTCTATCGGGTTCAGTTCAGAAATATAATTCCCGTGTTAATTAACCTTCCAATGCAGTAAACTTGGTTATTACTATATTTTTGTGCTAAGTTTATATCCCGTTGTTATTATTAGTTAATTTTAATGTGATAGTACTTTGATATACTAGTCTTTATAAACCACAAAACCGGAGCCTAATATTCTATATTTGCAACAGCTACCACATCGCCTAAGAATTTGACGCTAATCAGGATCCCAACCCCATGAATGACTCTGGCTACAGTCGCAGCACTGATGTAAAGGAGTGATAAAATCACATTATAGAAATTTTGAAAGCAAAATTTTAAACAAAATAAGTCATCTGTTAATAATATGGAATTAAAACCTCAATGCAATTCACACCCGAAGCACCTATTCCTTGGCTTGCTCCCACGTAACAAAAATTCTTTGAAACACATTCATTATTTTGCGAGACACTGAATTGATATCCATTTCAATAAACAGACTGATACAAGTAATGCCAAAACCTTTGCTGAAGGAGACGCAAGCTTTACTTTCTTATTTCGTTTAATAAAAACAGACTTGAACAACATAATAGACAGCGATTAAAAAATATAGTAAAATTTAGGCCGAACTGCATCGATCAACCGTCACAATTTCTCCAAGTGATAGAGCTAAACTGACGACCTCCCATGAACGGAAAACCAATCACCCACTACCAGTGCAACCTACCATTGTTCTCACTGCCATGGAATAATAATTTCAGTTTCCAATCAGGGCCTTTTATTCCGCGCTATGGAATGAGCATACAGTAGGTCATTGTATGATAGAGTTCCTCTGATGCTAACTCACAGTACACGGGATTGCTTTACACCCCCGCCACCAGAGTTCGAGGTTATGCTTTTGCTAGTGCATGTGATGAAAATATCTCGAAGATTGGCTTCCGGAACACATTTATTCTCTGTTCATGCATTGTAGAGGCAGATTTTGGTTTCATTTAAAATGAATCGTCGTAAAATATGTAAGTCAATCACTGAGCTAAATACAATCGCCTTTCTGATTTCGTAGAGCCCATGAACGCTTTTAATTAAATAACAGTTGCGCTGATAACATTTAATTTTATCTCATCTATATTCCGGCAGATAAACGTCAACAGCCGCGTCTCTAAACATTTATCTTTTCAATGTGTGAGTAAATACAGAAGATTAATGCACACTCATTTATTTGATATTTGCATACGGAAAAATCCACTAAGTAAGCGTATCGATTCTCATGACTTCACGAGAAGATTAAACTTAATTTTGTACGAATTACTGAAACAAGAATAATCTAAATGGAGACAGAACGAACAGCATTATTACCGATAAATCCATTTTTGTTTCTTCGAAATATAGTTCTTAACTATTTTGAGGTGTCAACAAGGCCAAGGGCAAGGAAGGGTTGGCATCTTGTTACCCCATGCCCACTTTGGTAGACACAAATGATTAAATAAAAAAGAGAAACTAATTTGCTCATTCAAAAGTCGAAAGTTATTATCTCTATAATAAAACAATATACAGTATATTACGTTCATTTTTTTATTTGCTAATCTACGTGCGGTCGTGGGTAAAAATTAATGAA
This sequence comes from Macrobrachium rosenbergii, assembly GCA_039081455.1. NCBI lineage: Eukaryota > Metazoa > Arthropoda > Malacostraca > Decapoda > Palaemonidae > Macrobrachium > Macrobrachium rosenbergii. Next base: position 136,145 of record JANJGK010002025.1, on the reverse strand, counting down.
AAACATTATGGAGGAATTATATTTTTTCATCTTTCTTTTTTCAGGAAACCTCCCATTTAAAACTTTTCCTTTGTATAATTACTTTCAGTTCATTCAGACAGACTCAGTAGGCCCTCAGGGTTACCTTAGATTCAGGAGTATATTAACAGCAAATATTCTGGTCGAATCCAAGAGTTTCATTATACCCAGAATGCATCCAGTATTACCCTAATTATGTTTGAAAATTTTTTACCGTTTTTGCAAATAGATGCAATTACTTACCAGAAAACTTATGCAGGTGTTACTTCCAAATATATTAACACACAAAAAGCTGTTTCAGGTATGGTCACAAATAATGGAGGCGCAACGGACTCTGAAACGAAATACAGTTTAATACAAAGCAAAGTCAGACGAATACTGCTCCTCTGCAATCCTACACTCATCAACCATCAAAGTGCCTATTCTTTGCCGCATTTTTGTTTTTGTTTTACCGTTTAACGCAATTGAATTTTTTTGTATACAAACTATAAATGTTTCAATGAGACAAATAGCAAAAAATCTTGACCTTCAGTCTATACATATTCCATGTACAGACTAGTAGGTCGAAAGATGCAAAATAAAACTGTACATATTATTATCATAAAAAACTGCAATGAAACACAGAGGCAATTCGAGAAATGAAAGAAAGAAGAAATCACACCTGGAAAACCCGCTTCAGTATAAAGATATCCACCATTATTCAGAATTAAATACTTACGACGAGACAGCTTCTTGTATGAGCAAAATTTGTTACAACTTCACAGTTTAGAAACTCTACCATTTTTCCTCCTCACATCTTGTTTGATTTCCTGCCTAAGCTTCCTCTTAAAGCCTATTGTTCTTTTTGTCTTGCGGCAGTATCATTATACCAGTCCTATTTCCTTCCTCGAGAATCTGAGCGACTTTCACAGAAAAAAGGAAAGCAAAACATAAGTTTTCTATCGAAAGAAGAAACTAAGACTTCGTTCTCAAAACAGCGATTTTTTAATGACGCAAAGGATTAACCATGATGAATTAGATGTTGAGAGCTCCTCATCTGTACAGCTCATCAGGCCCATCAAAAATGGCTTATCTTAAATGAGAACGCTTTTCCATTACAATGGCTCCTGGTTCTAGATGTCTGGGTACGGAAGAAGTTTTTACTTACCCTATACATTCTTTTTAATACCAACTTTAAAATTGCAAGAGATTATTATTATCCGTAATGTTATAAATTACATTATAGGAGGAATGCGGATTTTGCTAAGAGCAATAAAATATATTCTTTTTAAATAAAAAGATTTCTTTCATTAGCAGTAGTTATTTTAGAATTAATGTCTGAGATGTTGGTATTTGGATCACTAATTATATATACCCCTTTACGCCCAGTAGCTTTATATATATGAGGTATCAGGGTAGACGACAACTATTCGTGAATACTTGAAATTAAATGTGAGCGAATTTTCAAATGAAATTATTGACATTGTTTGTGTTTGACCTTCCAGCAGTCTTGCGTTCCTTCAGTAAAAAAAAAAAAAATAACTGTCAGCTGGTATAGCCGCTGCCTTGCTAACAGCACGCCCACTTTCGTAACGGTAGGATGACAGAGCACCATAATGAAATTTTCAGTCTTGGTGGGCGTTGCTATGCTCTCTTAAGTACGTTATTTCTACTTTTCTGCTCCTGTTGCTAATTGTAATACATTATTCTCTATAGCCCGTAAACTGTGGCATCTCTGAAAATATAGTATTTAATCTTATGTAAATGGTCTGCTACTGTGCACTTCATAGCCTTTGCGGTTTCTTTTTTTTGTGTGTGAATATTTGAAATATATATTTAAAGTCCCTCGATTATTATTATTATTATTATTATTATTATTATTATTATTATTATTATTATTATTATTATTATTATTATTATTATTATTATTATTATTATTAAACATTTTCGATTCACGTAAATTTGTGAAGGGGAACATTTGAATTTTTGCTAACCACTATCATAGGTTAAAGTAACCACTAAATCTGTTCCGAAATTAGTTTAAAAACTTTTGCGAAGTCTGTCCATTGAAGCCAAACTTCTTAGATTAAATTGACGATGGATTTTAGCAGGAGTTTCCGTGGATTGGTTCTTTCTTCTTTCGTCCTCTTTTACGCTTAAAGCAAAAGCTCGCTCTAAATTTCACCAGACCACAATTTGGTGTTTTATTTCGAAAGTAAAGCAGTAACGAAGTTCATCTGAATCTATTTTTCCTGCCAGTAATACAGTTTGGAGTCATTTTTCAATTCTACTATTTCAACTTGAGTATATTTTCAAAACAGGAAAAAGAACTTGATTTATTTTATGCACAGAATGTAGTTTTTTTTATGTTCCTCACTTAGAGCTTCTGGAAAAATCCATGTAAAACGAAATGGATGAAATTCCAAAATAAAATGGATATTTTATTTTTTCATTATTTCTTTTGTTATCTTCTTAGTCATTCTAAAATATTACATGAAATGACTATTCAAAACCATATCAATTTTGCAGTGTTACAAAAGTGCTGCTGTTTTTAATGGTGATTATAATTCAACTTTTCAAAGCAATTTTTACTGCAAAGTTGATAAAAGAAGTCATAGATGCTTTAGCATATTCACAAATAGTGATACATTTCCTCAAACGAAAGGATTATTCAAAGAGCGCCTGTCTCATAGCAGCCATGAAGTGTATTCAGCTTTTATGGTAAAACGTCTGAGGACGACCTCGATCTTCCTTTACACGATTTCTTGAACCATAATGGCTTCTTTTGATCTTGGGGTTCTGAGGATATCCCGCGCGGCTCAGGTGAAAATCTGAGATATGATTTTGGGATGATGTTCCTACCCTCCTCACATTTTACTGAATGTTTGTTGTGAAAACATTTATACATTTTAGCATAAATGTAATTTTGCATGTCTTAATCAGCAATGTAAACGTTTCAAAGGTGAAACTAAATATCGATAATATTCATGCTAATAAGTTTCAAAATAGGAGTCAATTCAGCTCATAAGATGGATGGAAATGAAAGTTTTTCTCGTGTCTGGACAAAAACTGTAAAAAGTTAATATTTACACAGAACATAAGATTCTAAGTTTCATCTTATTCCGCAGTGATTGAGAAAGTCGACAGATAAAGAATAGCTTGAAATGAATAAATTACACTATAAATAAAGGAGAATAGAGCAGCATAAAAATGTATGAGATATACACAGGTGAACAGTGTAGTTTTCGTTGATGTTAATGAAAACAATTATTCATCAGTTTAGACAGGGGTCAAATAAAGTTTGTTCCAAGAAACTTTGCATTTGTGTGTATGTATGTGATTATGTGTGTGTTGTTTGTGTCTCTGTGTTTTAGGAACTGTAACATAAGTTTATACAATTAAAGAATCTCGGTTACAAGATCGTTTATATTGGAAGTGCAATTATAAAGATGTCCTTAAAGATCTGCAGTTTTTTTCCATGTTATGTAGTCTTACGCTTTGATTTGAATTACTTATCCGAAATGTTAAAAGACCTTATGTGGGAGAATACAAATAAGTTCATAAAAGAAATGAAAGCACAGATAAGCTGATAAGAGAAAGAATCCTTGTACTTCCACTGAGCGAAAATCTCTGAATCATGAACTTGACAACAAAGTAAATTCTGCCCACATTTTATGAGTATCTTCTTATGAGAAACTTTTCACTGAAAATTTAAGACACGATAACCTCAAAAAGAAGATGGAACGAACGCTAAATTTGACGAGAAAAACAAAAATTGAGGTACAGTAGGAGGTAACAAAAGTGGAGGCATACAAAGCAAACGACAAACAGCAGGTCTTGAAGGGACTTTTTCGTTTCGTCCTTTTCATAGCGTCGCTATTGTGCCATTTATTTTAGGTCTCCTTTCTTGTGTCATATTTTTCTGACTTCAAAAGAATCCAGTTCCTAATCTCATACTTCTGTAGTCAGTTCTATTATATTGGTGCTTTACAGATAATACTCGTTGCTTATTTTGACAGAAATTTAGTGTTCACTGGTTGGATATATTTAAAGCATGGATGTTTATCCCCCAGTCACAGAAAGATTCATTTACTGTTGTGAAAGATTTTGCCGCCTAGCGTGAAAGGTAAACGAAGAGCTTTTGGGAGTGTACGTCTAAAAAGAAGAAAAAGAAGAAAAAAAAAAGAAAATACACGCTTGTCTTGACATTCAAACAGTTCTTTTTCTCTGAAATGTTTGAGTGAATGGGCAAAACCATCTTAAACACCGAATGACCTGTACCTTCTTGATTGTGTGTTAGGCACTCCTCAGGTCGTGATGTGAAAGCATTTTGTCCTTTCTAATCCGAGGGCTCTGCTCTAACACACACACACACATTCATACGAATATACTCTTATTTACTTATGTAATTTGAAGCGAACAAATAAGAAATGTCCACCAAAACGTGGTTATACATAACGCCTAATTCCAACTGCCCACGTTGGAATGAGGAGCTGTAAAACTAAATTCCGCTTGCGAATTTCAACAACACTGACCCTTAAGTTGAGCTGGAAAAATATCAAAGGTTGATTTGACGATTTCCTCTGAAGGCTGAAACCAAAATCTACAGGGTTTTCTGCGAGGATTTCAAATTGCTTTTGCATTCAGGAGCAAAGACTTTTGAGACCATTGCAGCATTTTCTGGCATGGTGGTGTTCACTGATAGCCATGGACAAAGACAGTAGTTATAAGATAACTACAGTAGTAGGAACAATTTACATTCGCACTATAGTGGGTTTTATTTGTCATTTGAAGTTTCAGTCGTATTGCTGTGATTGCATTTCTAGCAGTGCAACTTTGTTTACTTCCATCTGTGAGTGGAGTTTCATCATGATTTTTTCTTGTTTCCTTTGATATCATGTAGCATTTTATTATGGGAAAATGAACTATCAAGAATCCATATGAGAATTCACTTACAGACAAAAAGTAAATGAAATGCGAAAACGTGAAACTGTAACTACTGTTGATTGTAATGGATGAATTTAAGTTTAATAGTGCTGTGACTAACGTTTTTTTTTTAATTTTACATTATCCTAACTTCCTTATTATTACTATTTAGAAAATGCTTTACGTAAATGTAGTGAACATCCAAAAATCTAAAAGACTCAGCCGTTTTTGTTTAAAAAGTGCCTTTAATAATTTGGAATATCTTTTTGTTTCTCTTCTCAATCTTTTCTTCTCTCATTAAGCTAATCGAGTTTTGAAAACAATTTATTTTTTTCAATCTATTAAGATTTTAAAGTCAGCGTTATGATATACATGTTATGTATTTATTATTAGTTCAGTCGAGCTTACGTATTCGATAAATCCAGCTGATGATATAAGAAATATTAATATAAGTATAAGTATTCCATAATGCGGCATTATGGAATATAGGAAAAGCCTGTGTCGGTTATCATGAACATGGTTGAGGGCACATCTTGTAAAGTGATGGTTGATGGGTGTTTGAGTGATCCATTTGAAGTCAAGACTGGTGTGAATCGGGGTGGCATTCTGTCTCCTCTGTTGTTTGTATCGGTCGTGCATTACGTTATGAGAAGGGTTAAAAAAGAAACGGATGCAGGTGTACTCTGGGGAGAAAATGTGAAACTTCTTGACTTCGATTGTGCTGATGATGTTGTTTTGGTCTGCGAGGGACCAGAAAGTATGCAGAGTGTGTTGGATTGTCTAGTGAGTGAAGGTCGAAAGATTGGTTTGGTTATTAAGAGTGGAAAAACTGAAATCATGAATATGAATATTGAAAATGAACAGGATTGTCTAATTGAACGTTTTGTTGTAAAGCAAGTGGATAAGTTTAAATATTTAAGTACTTATTTAGATAAGGATGGTCCTCTGAGCACAGAATTTATGGAAAGATTAAAAAAAAAGGCTCATCAGGCAATGGGAATGCTTAAAATATATTTGGAATAATAGCAATTTTTGTGCGCATACAAAAATCAAAATTTATAAGGTAATGGGTGGGAGTCTTTTGATTCATGGGCATGAGTCATGGTACAGTACAGTGACTTCAGATAATAGATTCTTAGCATTTGAAAATAAGGCGCTCAGAAGAATATTAGGAATTAATAATTGGAGGGATAGGATATCAAATAACAGAATTAGAGAAGTAACGGGGGTGCAACCGGTGAGCCTCGATGGCTCAGTCGGTAGAGCAGCAGCCTAGGACTTTGTAGAGGTCCGTGGCGCGGGTTCAAATCCGCAGCCAACTGGTCAGAGAAGGCACACACTTTGCTATCCGTGTAGACACCCCGGGATTACGTATGTAATCAACGGATAGGTTTGCTGAAAGCAAATGGGTGTTACAGACTAATACACACATAAACAAAGCCACTCCAACATCTTCTAAAAACATAACAGACACCTCACACATCTCGAACTGTCGACCTAACCGCCCAGTTCTCCTCGCTGCTGGGAGAAAGGGAGCTGGGGATTGGTACGATACACGTACACATCGTTACCGGGGTCTAAGCGATGTCAGGCAGGGCAGCCGATCGAGGCTACGGCCTACCCCAACGCCAAATCAAAGTCCTTCAAAAAGAAGGCATCTTGCTTAACCCATATAAAAATGGGAAAAAGCACTTTAAAACGAAGAAGAAGAAAAACGGGGGTGCAGCTGGTCGATGAGTATGTTAGATTCTCACACTGGAAATGACTAGGCAATGTGTATAGAAGACAGGGAATAGTACGGGATACACCGGGTTTCCTTTGGTAGAAGAGGAAGAGGTAGGCCAAAGGAGACGTGGTTAAGGACAATGAGGCGGGAAGCAGGAGAAGAGTGTTGGGGAGATCTTGAGGAGTTAGCCCAGGACAGACTGTGGTGGCGTGAGTTCATCGAGGCCCTATGCATCCCCGTGGGTGCCACAGGAAATGATTGATTGATTGATAAAAAAGCAGATTTATATTTATTTGCTGGACCTAAACTAGTCCGTGTAGTTTTCCCAGAAGTCCCAGAAGATATGTTGGACAAGTGCCGAATGAAGCGAGCTCCTTGGATGGACGTGGCACCTTTACGCAAGGGGAGAGCTTAGTGAAATACAGACCCGTAGGTGTTAGTCTTGAAAATTTATATGAATTATTCAGCGAGCAAGCGTCACCTGCGATCATAGGAATGCAGCCAAGGAAGAGACTGGAGGGTTCCAGGAACTGGAAGGTATGTGGTAAAGGGAAAGCGAGTGAAGGTGTCAGATGATAATTAGAGTTACTGTAACTTTTGTGGGATTTATTGTGGTTATGATTACTCTCGAATCTCGTAATTGTGAGTGCATATATAAGGAAGCAAGCTTAATTAAAGCTTATCTTTTGTGGCAGTACGTGAAATCCTCCTAGATTTATTTAAAATGGCCACAGTCGTTTTAGACTGGTAAGGCCTATGCAACGAGCAACCAAATCTTATTGGCCAAAAATGCAAGTTAGGTTTAAATTAAAATGTAGCTTATGCTATTTTATCTAAAAGTGGCCAGTAATTGTGATAAAATGTAGAGAGGGTGTAATATATCTCATGTGACCCACTACATTTTACACCTTACGGAGACTCCAGAATCAAAGGAAAAGAAAGGGGAGAGAAAAATTGGATCTTAAGGAAGTGATAGCTTCTTAAAGGCTGAGAAATATTGAAGGTCAGAGCACCAGTGCATTGCTGTCTAATCAGAGAATAATTTTACAGTGGAGTAAGAAAAGGGAGCTATTCTTGAGGCTGAACACTCAATGCAATCACTACAATGTAAAGATTTCTTTGATGAAAACCTTAATTAGAACAATGGTATGAAATGGGGTAAAACTTACCATCTGAAAGTGTAATGAAGCTTTATTTCACACTCACGAAGGATCCTGTAGATCTCTTGATTTAAGATTTTTCATTAATAGTTACAGATGTCTTAAGTCAAACCTATGCTGATATTTACCAACACGAAACATATATCAATCATTATCATAAATTTCAGTAAACAAAAGATAGAAGGAATTCATTTTTTTTATACTTTCTATCCATATCATTACAAATTTTGGCTATATTTATTGGCTTCATGATATTTCAAGACATGATTTTTAATTGAGCATTGGAATCACTACAATGCCTTCTTAACTTGGCCAGTTCGGTAGCGCGTTTCTGATAGCCCGGATGCAGTTTCGAATCCTGCTATGGATGTCAGAATTACTTCATATTATTGTAATATGATCTCATGGTTTGTAATGACAAGCATATCCAAAAAGTTTTAGGAATTCGAAGAGAAGAAGGCATTATGGTTATTACAATTGCATACGTAAACGGTAAAAAGGAACCAATGGACTATATGTATATATATATATATATATATATATATATATATATATATATATATATATATATATATATATATATATATATATATATATATATATATATATATATATATATATGTATATATATATATATATATATATATATATATATATATATATATATATATATATATATATATATATATATATATATATATATATATATATATATATATATATATATATATATATATATATATATATATATATATATATATATATATATATATATATATATATATATATATATATATATATATATATATATATATATATATGTGTGTGTGTGTGTGTGTGTGTGTACATATATATATATATATATATATATATATATATATATATATATATATATATATATATATATATATATATATATATATATATATATATATATATATATATATATATATATATATATATATATATATATATATATATATATATATATATATATATATATATATATATATATACATATATATATATATATATATATATATATATATATATATATATATATATATATATATATATATATATATATATATATATATATATATATATATATATATATATATATATATATATATATATATATATATATATATATATATATATATATATATATATATATATATATATATATATATATATATATATATATATATATATATATATATATATATATATATATATATATATATATATATATATATATATATATATATATATATATATATATATATATATATATATATATATATATATATATATATATATATATATATATATATATATATATATATATATATATATATATATATATATATATATATATATATATATATATATATATATATCACGTTAACGTAAATTATGTTTCTGCATTTCTAAATCGGTCTTGGTAAGCGTAGTATTTACTATAAATATTTCTTTTTATTCTAGCTAAGATTTACCGTACTTTGGCTGTTTTATATTTTTTTTTTTTACGTTAAGTTAATGAGAAAGTGTTTTGTTTTTGCTCCCTCCTCTGTAAGGCAATTAGTGAACAACCCTATTAACTGTGTGGGAGCTGTAGTGCAGACAGCCATCTCCCTCCTGCGAGAGTTCGGGCTTATCTTCACTCCCAGACGTTTATTGGATGTTAGCAGCAGTTTTTTTTGGCATTATTACGACGACTTTGGCTCTGACCCTGTAATATTCTTATCGACCGTACTTCTGAAGAATTTCCGCTGGTGTGCTTTATGCCATCTGCGGCGCTAGTACGCTAGGGATCACGGCTTAAGGACGCAGGTGTTTGTCACCTGTGACCCGTACCTCGTTGTCCGTGCCTCGCAGGGGCGTGTGTCACCTGCGACTATGTTCCCTGATTTTGTTCCCCGTCGAAGGATCCTTCGGGAAGACGGTTGTTGTCGTTCTGTCCCGACACCGTGAGAGAGGCAGTAGCCGTGCTTAGGGCACGTCAGAGTGTATCGTCGTAGCTGCACATCGCTTCACGTCTGTGGGGGCTCTGCCCGTTAGGAGATACGTAGGGAGACCAGCACTAGGTAAGGTAGCACTACTTACGTTGTCGCTAGACACTCCTTGTGTGTGCACCTGGTGTCCTGTGGTCATCCCCTTGATGCAGTGGACGGTTTTCATCGCCATTAAATATTAATGCCCTTTTTAACGTCAGGTTAAAGTACTGCATTAGTGTAGCCAAGGTGGTATATATATATATATATATATATATATATATATATATATATATATATATATATATATATATATATATATATATATATATATATATATATATATATATATATATATATATATATATATATATATATATATATATATATTTTTTTTTTTTTTTTACTTTGTTTATATCTTGTTAAGCATTTTGGGCCTAATAGTGCCTTTAATTTATCAAGTACATTTTGGTTGTCCCTGTATTGGTGACCTTTGGGTATTGTAGTTGCAATTGGTTAGTACATGAATCCATTGAGGTTATTGATATTTTGTTTGCCGTTTAGCTTTGTAAAGGTTAGGTAGGTAATCTTAAGGTTTTTACCCTTTTCGGCCTTCTCTCTTCTTTCTTACCTAACTTAGTATTAGGCTAATTGAGTATTTTTTTTTTGGGGCCCGTTCTACTTCAGCTATTTGACTGACTGTGTTTTCATATTTCTCTGGTATAGGGTTTAGTTTATTAGATTTAGGTGAACCTTGTGTTTCTGGGGACTGAAACTTGCTCTTCTGAATAATTTTGACAAGGGATGTGTCCCTTTGTGTCCCCACATTTTTCTGCCTTGCCTACACAAGGTTGATTTAGAATTAAGTGTATGCTATTTTTGTAATAAATATTGTTGAATTTTCTCAGTGTTTGTGTTCCGCATTCCTTCTCACTGTGTAGCATTATGTACTGCCTGTGACCCTTTAGAATTTCTATATAAGAACCTGCATAACGGCCTCCTCAGGTCGTAATATTTGGCGACCGTGACAGGATCATAGGCAGGTGCACACAGTGTTTGGGTTTGTGGTGCAACTCTGGGTTGATTTAATAATATTTATTTTTTTTTATTTGGTATATATTTTGTGTTAGCCTTCCCCCTTATTTCTTTATTAGACATGGATGACTTTACGTTTGATCCGGCTGAGTTTTTAGGGTCGGCAGACTGCCTAAAGTACCTTCAGGTGTTGAATAAGAATTATCTGTCGCGTTGTGCCCATTGGCTAGGGATTCCCTGTAAACCCACTGACACTCGGGCCCACCTTTTGAAAGGGGTTAAGGCTAAGGTAGCTCAAGGTATAGCTGAAGGTAATGACTTGGCTCGAGAGTTGTTTAGTGAAGGTAGTAGTAGTGAGGCTGGTACAGAGTCGGACCTGGAAGGCTCTATACAGGATGATGTTAGCATCAACCCGGGATTGTCCTTATTTGTAGATCCTCCTGCCGTAGGGGTTATGTATGAGGGCCCAGCTAATTTCCCCTCTCCAGCCAAGGTTCCTCCTAATATGAATATTTCCACAAACCCCTTTTTGGCTGAAGATGCTATTCTGGGTAATGTAGGATCTGGTCATCCAGGTATGTCCCCAGAAGAGGGAGAATTCAAGTTAATTTGTAAAAAAATTGAGTTATTAAAGCTTGAGCACGAGGAAAATGAAAGTCAGGAAGCATGAGTTGGAGTTGACCAAGATAAAGTTAGAACTGGCTAAGATTCAAGGTTCATCCAATCAGGTCAGTACTCCCTGTGGTTTTTCACAAGACAAATTTAACATGGGAGCTGCCCTTAAGTTAGTGCCCATTTTTGATGAGAAAAATGTGCCAAAATTTTTCAAAGCTTTTGAAAGAGTGGCCTCTCGGTTGGCTTGGCCTACTGAAATGTGGACAGTCCTGATCCAATGTAGGCTAGTGGGAAAAGCCATCCGGGTTTACAATGCTTTGGAAGAGGGTGTGGCGAGAGATTACAGTAAAGTTAAGGCTTTAGTTCTCAGGGCCTACGATTTAGTCCCTGAGGCCTATCGCCTAAAGTTTAGAACCATCCACAAGCCTCCTTCTATGTCATTCGTGGAGTATGCTCGCCTCAAGGAGGAGCAATTTGATGATTGGCTCAAAAGTCGTCAGGTTGTCAAGTTTTCCTCCTTGAGGGAGCTTATGTTAATTGAGGAGTTTAAGAAGGTTTGTGGAAAGGAGTTAAGAGTTTATTTGGAAGAGGTAAAAGCCGTGACTCTCTCCAAAGCGGCTCAAGTGTCGGATGAATTTGTGCTAACCCATAAGGCCGGGTCAGGCAATTTCAGTTCGTCAAATGCAAACCCTCAGTCTGTTAGATCTAATAATTTCGGTGGTCAGGTAACTAAAAGTGGTAATGGGCAAGGGAAAGGCTCGAGTGGTGGGCTCACTCGAACCTTTTCCAACAGTGACAAATCTAAATCAAATAATTTTAATCCCATACTTGGTAATTGTTTTTGGTGTAATAAACCCGGGCACCGGCAGGCACAGTGCAATGCTAAGAGGAGGTATCTGCAAAGAAACCATGAAAATAATATTAGCTTACCTGTGTCGGTGATAAATAATTCCACTACTAATTTTCCATCTAAAGTTGGTACTTCTATGGACAAAAAGGTCTCTGAGGGTGGTGCTGATGTTGGCCTGGGTAATCAGTCATCTAGTGCTAATTTATGACTTTTTGACAAATATGTGTGGACTGGTAAATTAAAGACTCCTTCTATGGATTTGGATGTAAAGTTTTTGCGAGATACTGGATCTGCTAGGTCTCTGGTGTTGGTGGACTCGTTGAAGAATTTAGTTCCCTAATCGGGGGAGTATGTAATCCTGGGTGGGTTTCCTAATACCTTAGTATCTGCCCCTTTAATACAGGTGGAGGTAGCTTTCCCAGGTTACCATAAAGTTGTAGAATTAGCCGTGGTAAAGAGTCTGCCGATACCAGGGATAGACGGTATCCTTGGTAATGACTTGGGTGCAAAACAGGGTAAAGAAATATTTACAATTGTATCCATTACTGCTTGTCCTGTAGCAGTTACTACTCGGGCTGCTGCAAAAATTGCTGCCACTACCAGTGATGATATTGATTTGGATATAAGTAGCTTAGAGGTAGATGTAGAAAGGCCTGGGCTAGTAGATAGTAGTGGTAGTGTTGGTATTTTTAAAGTTCTGAAACCAAATTGTGACCGTGTATCCTTCATCCAGGCCCAGAAGGATGAATTTAATTTTTTATTGGGTGATACTGATGACTTAACAAGACCCAGGTTTTGTGTTATTAAGTGGCTTTTATATAGGGTCAGTCGTCCTTCATCCCATCAATTGTATGTGACTTCCCGAATTCAACAGATTGTGGTACCCCTCTAGATTCAGATTTTCACTGTTAAGTTTAGCTCATGAAGACTCTTTTTCTGGCCACTTTGGTGTAAGTAAAACTTTTCACAGACTGGTTAAAGTATTTTGGTGGCCGGGAATAAAGTCTTCAGTGAAAAAGTTTGTGAGGACATGTGAAGTGTGTCAAGTTATGGGTAAGCCAAACCAACTTGTTCCTAAGGCACCTTTACATCCTATTCCTGCTATTGGGGAACCCTTTTCAGAGTTGGTGATCGATGTATTAGGGCCTTTACCAAGGACAAAGTCTGGGTTTATCTATCTATTGACGGTGATGGACCAAGCCTCTCGGTATCCAGAGGCTTTTCCTATGCGGAAGGTGACTTCCAAGGCGGTATTTGATAAGCTGGTGGAATTCTTTTCCAGGTATGGGCTTCCTTGTAGAATTCAATCCGACTGTGGAACGAATTTTACAAGCAAGATTTTAAAGGTAAGTGTGCTCAACTGGCCATTCAGCACGTTACTAGTGCACCTTATCACCCAGAGAGCCAAGGTGTAGTGGAAAGGTTTCACCAGACTCTTAAGTCAATATTGAAAAAGCATTGTTATGAGCAGGGAGAGGAATGGGATAAGGCGCTTCGGTTTGCTCTCTTTGCTATCCGCAATCACACCAACTCTTCCACGGGCGTTTCGCCCTTTGACTTAGTTTTTGGACACAAAATCCGGGGTCCTTTGGAAATTTTCCATGAACTACTAGAAACAGGTCAAAGAGGAGAGAAGAATATGGGAGAGGTGGTGGATGAGCTAAGACAGAAATTATCAGTAGCCTGGAAGTTTGCCAAAGAGAATTTGTCTTTCTCTCAAGCTAATATGAAGATTAAATTTGATAAGAAAAGTAAGATGTGTTCCTTTGAGCCAGGGGAGCTGGTATTGGTACTGAGCACTGACCCTGATAACTTTCTTGAGCCCAGGTTTAAGGGGCCTTGGAAGGTCTTAAGGAAGTTATCCGAAGTCAACTATGAGGTTGAAGCTCCTGGTACTCAGAGGAAGTGCCGTATTTTTCATATAAATCGTATAAAATCTTATTTATCTAGTAGACCGGACCCTCTGGCTATAGTATTTGAGCCGGTTGCTAGTGTAGTAGAGCCTGTTGGCGAGGTTTTAGATGATATTTTGGAACAGGTGTCTTCAGATGCTCTTGGTGATAACTTGCAGAATTTGGAAATTTTAACAGATGGTTTAGGGCATCTGGAGACATCCCAGAGAGATGACATAATGAAATTAATCTTGTCCTTTCCCGACTTATTTCAGGCCTCTCCAGGGAGGACAAGCTTACTCCAGCATGATGTTGATGTGGGCAGTGCTTCCCCAATTAAGTAAAGTCCATATCGGTTGAACCCTGAAAAGCGTGCTATAGTGAATGAGGAAGTTAAATACATGCTGGAGCATGATCTTGTCCAACCATCGGTCAGTCCTTGGAGTTCTCCTATAGGCCTAGTGAAGAAACCTGATGGTAAGTTCCGCATGTGTGTGGACTATAGGAAGGTGAACTCCCATACTAAAGATGACTCTTACCCTTTGCCCCGTATTGAGGACTGTCTGGATCAGATAGGGCCCTCTAAATTTATAACCAAATTGGATCTCTTAAAAGGCTACTGGCAGGTGCCCTTATCTGAATGAGCTCGTGAACTTTCTGCATTCGTAACACCCTTTGGGCCTTATGAGTGCAAGGTAATGCCATTTGGGTTAAAGAATGCTGCATGTACCTTTCAGCGGTTAATGAACCATGTTATTTATGGGATGGAAGGTACAGAAATTTACATTGATGATCTTGTAGTTCACAGCAATGACTGGCGGACCCATATGATCAGGTTACGGAAAGTATTTGAGGCACTTCGGCTGCTGGTCTTCTTGTGAACCTTGGGAAATGTGAGTTTGGAAAGGCTAAAGTAGTTTATTTGGGTCACGAGGTTGGCTTGGGTCAGGTAGCCCCTAAACAAGCTAATCTTGAGGCCATTATCTCTCTGAAGAGGCCGTGTAATGTTAGAGAGGTGCGTAAAGTTTTAGGTATGATGGGTTACTACCGCCGGTTTGTTCGTAATTTCTCTGACATTGCACAGCCTCTAACCAGTCTGTTGAAGAAAGGTCAAAAGTTTGTTTGGACTCCAGGATGTGAAGAGTCCTTCCTTAAACTAAAAATGCTGTTGGTGTCCAATCCAATTTTAATTTCACCTAATTTTCAGAAGCCCTTCATTATTGCCGTGGATGCCAGTGACGTTGGGATTGGCGGAGTTCTGTTTCAACGTGGTGAGGATGGTGAAGTACGCCCCGTTTCTTACTATAGTCGTAAGTTACTGGCGGCGGAGAGGAAGTACTCCACCATAGAAAAGGAAGCTCTGGCCTTGGTTCGGACACTAACTCATTTTAAGCCGTACGTAACTAACTTTTCATTCCCAGTGCAGATATGGACCGATCACAACCCTCTGACATTTATAGAACGAATGAAGGGTTCAAATCAAAGAATTTTACGTTGGGCCCTGCAGCTGCAGGAGTTCAATCTAATTATTAAACACATTAAGGGGACAGATAACTGCATTCCGGACACTCTTTCCCGGATGTAGGTTCTTGCCTCTCCTCTCTGTTGCCCTGGTCTCTGAAATTTTCCCTCAAAGGTGTTATATATACATTTACTTATTCTTAATTTGGTCTGTGACTCGCTAAATTTTTTTGTTCAGGTATTGGGCCTAATTTATCCTCGGTATATTGTATCATAAATCCTAGGTGTATTTCTTTGTCATTGTTGTTGACCTTTTGTTGACTTAGTTGATTGTGTGTATTTACCATATTGTTTGATTTTGTCTGTTGATCTTTACAGGTGATTAAGTATTCCCCTGTTTTTTTACTGTATTTAGATGTTGGTTGTCTTGCCTGTTGGTTTGGTTCATGTATAAAAAAAAAAAAAATCTTCAGTGAGATTTTTTTTTTTTTTGTTTGGGGGAGGAAGGTGTCACGTTAACGTAAATTATTTTTCTGCATTTCTAAATCGGTCTTGGTAAGCGTAGTATTTACTATAAATATTTCTTTTTATTCTAGCTAAGATTTACCGTACTTTGGCTGTTTTATATTTTTTTTTTTATGTTAAGTTAATGAGAAAGTGTTTTGTTTTTGCTCCCTCCTCTGTAGGGCAATTAGTGAACAACCCTATTAACACTGTTTTTGTTTTTCCTTGGAGAGCGGGTGACTGAGTGGGAGCTGTAGTGCAGACAGCCATCTCCCCCCTGCGAGAGTTCAGGCTTATCTTCACTCCCAGACGTTTATTGGATGTTAGCAGCATTTTTTTTTGGCATTATTACGACAACTTTGGCTCTGACCCTGTAATATTCTTATCGACCGTACTTCTGAAGAATTTCCGCTGGTGTGCTTTATGCCATCTGCGGCGCTAGTATGCTAGAGATCACGGCTTAAGGACGCAGGTGTTTGTCACCTGCGACCCGTACCTCGTTGTCCGTTGCCTCGCAGGGGCGTGTGTCACCTGCGACCATGTTCCCTGATTTTGTTCCCCGTCGAAGGATTCTTCGGGAAGACGGTTGTTGTCGTTCTGTCCCGACACCGTGGGAGAGGCAGTAGCCGTGCTTAGGGCACGTCAGAGTGTATCGTCATAGCTGCACATCGCTTCACGTCTGTGGGGGCTCTGCCCGTTAGGAGATACGTAGGGATACCGGCACTAGGTAAGGTAGCACTACTTACGTTGTCGCTAGACACTCCTTGTGTGTGCACCTGGTGTCCTGTGGTCATCCCCTTGATGCAGTGGACGGTTTTCATCGCCATTAAGTATTAATGCCCTTTTTAACGTCAGGTTAAAGTACTGCATTAGTGTAGCCAAGGTGGTATATATATATATATATATATATATATATATATATATATATATATATATATATATATATATATATATATATATATATATATATATATATATATATATATATATATATATATATATATATATATATATATATATATATATATATATATATATATTTTTTTTTTTTTTTTTACTTTGTTTATATCTTGTTAAGTATTTTGGGCCTAATAGTGCCTTTAATTTATCAAGTACATTTTGGTTGTCCCTGTATTGGTGACCTTTGGGTATTGTAGTTGCAATTGGTTAGTACATGAATCCATTGAGGTTATTGATATTTTGTTTGCCGTTTAGCTTTGTAAAGGTTAGGTAGGTAATCTTAAGGTTTTTACCCTTTTCGGCCTTCTCTCTTCTTTCTTACCTAACTTAGTATTAGGCTAATTGAGTATTTTTTTTGGGGGGGCCCGCTCTATTTGAGCTATTTGACTGGCTGTTTTCATATTTCTCTGGTATAGGGTTTAGTTTATTAGATTTAGGTGAACCTTGTGTTTCTTGGGACTGATACTTGCTCTTCTGAATAATTTTGACAAGGGATGTGTCCCTTTGTGTCCCCACGTTTTTCTGCCTTGCCTACACAAGGTTGATTTAGAATTAAGTGTATGCTATTTTTGTAATAAATATTGTTGAATTTTCTCAGTGTTTGTGTTCTGCATTCCTTCTCACTGTGTAGCATTATGTACTGCCTGTGACCCTTTAGAATTTCCATATAAGAACCTGCATAACGGCCTCCTCAGGTCATAATATATATATATATATATATATATATATATATATATATATATATATATATATATATATATATATATATATATATATATATATATATATATATATATATATATATATATATATATATATATATATATATATATATATATATATATATATAATATATATATATATATATATATATATATATATATATATATATATATATATATATATATATATATATATATATATATATATATATATATATATATATATATATATATATATATATATATATATATATATATATATATATATATATATATATATATATATATATATATATATATATATATATATATATATATATATATATATATATATATATATATATATATATATATATATATATATATATATATATATATATATATATCGCACATTACCACAGGTTAAAAATAAGAAACGGGTGTAGGTCCTGACTGGTTTCGACTTTATTTCCAAGCCATTGACGAAGGACTGATACAGAGTGTGAGAAGTCATAAATATATATACTACAAGAACAGTACTGACGAACATACACAACCGTTAGAGGCTCCATATCCCCACTCAGGCCGGTGTCGTGGTAGGAGTGGCCTTTAAAACTCATTTGGCTAAAAATCACAATAGACTCTCAGGGGACATTGCTGATAAACAGACCATAACCCACCTCAGATCCACACCTGACAGGTGTCATGGAGGCGGAGTTTGGAAACTCATTAACATTACTACCCTCATACTGTGTTTACAAATATGATAATCCTATTTTCATACATCTCTACTGCCTACTTTAAAGTTTAAACAATTTACAAATTTCTTTTGATATTAAAGGATCAAGTTTATACATCCCTTGACTGATATTCATATTATGGTTGTAACTTTCTTTTATGAAGCTAGATTCAATGATGTTCGTTTCCAGTGCATTATTAGAATATATAACCCTTTTCGCCCCTTCCCAGTTGATAGCATGATTGTTCTCACTAACATGTACAAATATACCACTGTTCCCTTGTGCATATCTCACAAATTTCTTATGTTGTTCAATTCTTTTTTCCAGTGCTTTCCCGGTTTGGCCAATATAAAAGTTGTCACAAGACTTACACGGAATTTTATATACACACCCTTTAATATTGTCTGGGGAGTTCTTGATAAGTACATTTTTCATTGTTGTATTGTTCTTAAATGCGACATTAACACCAAAATTCTTAAGAAGATGAGGGATATCTTTCATACTATTATTATAAGGCAGAACAAGCAAATTTTTTGTGTTGTAAGGTTCTTTCTGGTTTTGATACATAGTCTTTTTTGCCGCTTCAAATGCACTGTTTAATACACTATCAGGATATTTCAATTTTTTGCCTGCCTTCCTAATCTTATCTATTTCATCATCAATATATTCTGGGCTACATACCCGTAATGCTCCTAAAAACATAGATGAAAACACTGACTTTTTAACCTTATTGCTTTGTCCAGAATAGAAATGCACATAGGAAGAAATATTAGTGGGTTTTCTATACACACTATATTTAAACCCACTACTATTTCTTCGTATGAGGACATCCAGAAACGGTAAGCACCCATCATTTTCCATTTCCATCGTGAATTTAATTGATGGTACTAATTGATTTAACTTAGCAAAAAAGTTTTTTACATCTTGGTTCCCTGGCCATACACAAATTATGTCGTCAACATACCTAAACCATGTTACATTACGTGGGATTATGTTGTTTAATATCTTCTTTTCAAAAAATTCCATATATAAGTTACTTAACACTGGGGATAGAGGGTTTCCCATTGCCATACCAAAATTTTGTGGGTAAAATTTACCATTAAATTCAAATTTACAATCTTTTACACATAATTTAATCAGTTCAATTAAAGTACTTTTAGAAAATGGGATATCCAGCTGTGTGTTCTCTAACAATTCAGATAAAAACGCCATCAGATCATCTATTGGCACCTTTGTGAATAGTGATACAACATCAAAACTTGCAAGTCTGGATTCACTATTAATCTCTACACTATTTAGTTTATTTATCAGGTCCACATTATTCTTGATATTTGCATTTGAGATGGTACCTACTAATGGGTTGAGAATATCTACTAAGTACTTCGCTAGCTTGTATGATGCGGAACCAACTGAACTGATAATTGGCCTGGCAGGAAAGTTTGCTTTGTGAGTTTTTATTGTACCATACATGTATGGTAGCGATGGAGAGGTCACACACAACTTCTTTATAAGGCTTTCGTTACCTTTTAACAGGTTTTTCACTTTCTTATTGAAACCACTATTCACATTGTCTATCGGGTTCTTATTTAATTCTTTATATGTGTTATCATCACCTAAAAGATTTTGCATTTTTTCTATATATTCACTTTTATTTAAAATTACAAAGGCCCTCGAGTATCTGCTTTTGTCATGTGTATATTTTTATCTTTTTTCAGTTCATTGTAATTTTAAATAAAATTGAATATATAGAAAAAATGCAAAATCTTTTAGGTGATGATAACACATATAAAGAATTAAATAAGAACCCGATAGACAATGTGAATAGTGGTTTCAATAAGAAAGTGAAAAACCTGTTAAAAGGTAACGAAAGCCTTACAAAGAAGTTGTGTGTGACCTCTCCATCGCTACCATACATGTATGGTACAATAAAAACTCACAAAGCAAACTTTCCTGCCAGGCCAATTATCAGTTCAGTTGGTTCCGCATCATACAAGCTAGCGAAGTACATAGTAGATATTCTCAACCCATTAGTAGGTACCATCTCAAATGCAAATATCAAGAATAATGTGGACCTGATAAATAAACTAAATAGTGTAGAGATTAATAGTGAATCCAGACTTGTAAGTTTTGATGTTGTATCACTATTCACAAAGGTGCCAATAGATGATCTGATGGCGTTTTTATCTGAATTGTTAGAGAACACACAGCTGGATATCCCATTTTCTAAAAGTACTTTAATTGAACTGATTAAATTATGTGTAAAAGATTGTAAATTTGAATTTAATGGTAAATTTTACCCACAAAATTTTGGTATGGCAATGGGAAACCCTCTATCCCCAGTGTTAAGTAACTTATATATGGAATTTTTTGAAAAGAAGATATTAAACAACATAATCCCACGTAATGTAACATGGTTTAGGTATGTTGACGACATAATTTGTATATGGCCAGGGAACCAAGATGTAAAAAACTTTTTTGCTAAGTTAAATCAATTAGTACCATCAATTAAATTCACGATGGAAATGGAAAATAATGGGTGCTTACCGTTTCTGGATGTCCTCATACGAAGAAATAGTAGTGGGTTTAAATATAGTGTGTATAGAAAACCCACTAATATTTCTTCCTATGTGCATTTCTATTCTGGACAAAGCAATAAGGTTAAAAAGTCAGTGTTTTCATCTATGTTTTTAAGAGCATTACGGGTATGTAGCCAAGAATGTATTGATGATGAAATAGATAAGATTAGGAAGGCAGGCAAAAAATTGAAATATCCTGATAGTGTATTAAACAGTGCATTTGAAGCGGCAAAAAAGACTATGTATCAAAACCAGAAAGAACCTTACAACACAAAAAATTTGCTTGTTCTGCCTTATAATAATAGTATGAAAGATATCCCTCATCTTCTTAAGAATTTTGGTGTTAATGTCGCATTTAAGAACAATACAACAATGAAAAATGTACTTATCAAGAACTCCCCAGACAATATTAAAGGGTGTGTATATAAAATTCCGTGTAAGTCTTGTGACAACTTTTATATTGGCCAAACCGGGAAAGCACTGGAAAAAAGAATTGAACAACATAAGAAATGTGTGAGATATGCACAAGGGAACAGTGGTATATTTTTACATGTTAGTGAGAACAATCATGCTATCAACAGGGAAGGGGCAAAAAAGGATTGTATATTCTAATAATGCACTGGAAACGAACATCATTGAATCTAGCTTCATAAAAGAAAGTTACAACCATAATATGAATATCAGTCAAGGGATGTATAAACTTGATCCTTTAATATCAAAAGAAATTTGTAAATTGTTTAAACTTTAAGGTAGGCAGTAGAGATGTATGAAAATAGGATTATCATATTTGTAAACACAGTACGAGGGTAGTAATGTTAATGAGTTTCCAAACTCCGCCTCCATGACACCTGTCAGGTGTGGATCTGAGGTGGGGTATGGTCTGTTTATCAGCAATGTCCTCTGAGAGTCTATTGTGATTTTTAGCCAAATGAGTTTTAAAGGCCACTCCTACCTCGACACCGGCCTGAGTGGGGATATGGAGCCTCTAACGGTTGTGTATGTTCGTCAGTACTGTTCTTGTAGTATATATATTTGTGACTTCTCACACTCTGTATCAGTCCTTCGTCAATGGCTTGGAAATAAAGTCGAAACCGGTCAGGACCTACACCCCGTTTCTTATTTTTCACCTGTGGTAATGTGTGATAAATGAATCACGTACAAAAGTGATAATAATTATATATATATATATATATATATATATATATATATATATATATATATATATATATATATATATATATATATATATATATATATATATATATATATATATATATGTGTGTGTGTGTGTGTGTGTGTATAGTAAAATGGGGTAAGAAAAAATATAGGGGTTGATGGGGCAAGAAAGAATCACCCTTTTTTATACCTTTCTCCCTAATTAATTATCATATTTAGGTGATTTGTTGTTAGAATGCCTTTTTGTAATTACTATCATGTGTATATTACATAACATTTCTTTTATGCATATTTTCAGGATAATTTTTTCCAAAATTTTTCAGGAAAAAATTTAGCAAAACTTTAAAGTAGCTCATGAGAAGTTTGATTTTTTTTCCCCCATTCGCAGAGACCAAGCTCATTTTCGGGTAAGAAAGAATCACAAGGCCCCCCGGTAGCCCCAGTGTATTGCTCTATGACCCCTGACACCCCTCCCGGTGGGGGGAGGTGATTTTTTTTTGCACCATACTAATGGCTAAGTCTGGGGTAAGAAAAAATCAAAATCACTGATTTTTTCTTGCCCCAGACTTGATTTTTTGTTCCCCAAGTGTGAGCAGCTTTTACCCCAAAACTGATTTTTTATTTCCCTGATCATATTTTTTGTCATATAGTGTCTCTTCAAAGCATAATAAATCCTTTTGTATATGAGTGAAATAAGTATTTGTCCTTTCCAAGGACTGACTGACATGTTTAAACATCATGGGTTGGAACTGCAGCATTACCAGAAACTCAATATGCTCTATTAGAGTCAGGCTGGATGACCCGTACGATTTTTGAGGACTTCTTCAAAGGTTTCGTAGAGAAAACAAAAGACACTCGCCCCCTTCTCCTGATTTTGGATGGGCATCTCAGCCATACATCTGTAGAGACAATACTAGTGGCAAAAAGTGAAAATATCAGTATCATCAAGCTTCCTGCACATCGTACAGATCTGTTACAACCATTAGACGTTGCTTGTTTTGCGCCTTTAAAATCATACTATGATGCAGCACTGCAACAGCATGTACATCAGACAGGGGCACGAGTGCCATTACAAAAATGTGGCTTTGTGAATATGCTGTGCAGTGTCTGGAAGCAGGGTCTTTCGACTGACAATGTAAAGGCAGGTTTTCGTGCTACTGGAATATATCCTTTGAATTCAGAAAAGTACAATAAAGATCGCCTTTGTCCTGTGAAATTGAAAACTTTCAAAACATGGCTGGACAGAGGGCGCCCAAAAGATGACGAAAATAATCCTGTGGTATTGGATGCTATGACTGATAAGGAGGCAGGCATCAACGACTCACAACTGATTCCATCATCAGCAATTCAGCAGGATGTTTCACAGAGATCTACTTTCACTAGCCAAGAAGTAACGCTAGTGCCTGGAGCAGATGTAGGCAAGCGTCTTTTTGATCCATGAACCATAGCTCAAGAAGGATCACCAGGCTGCAGTCACTGGCTGGATGTTCAAGGCCCCACTGATAAAGATGAACTTCTTGAGGATATTAAGAAGGATATTCAGCAGCGAGGAACACTTTATGCTAAAAATTTGAGTTGGACGGATCTCGTCAATGAAATTTAAGCAAGGGCTCCAACAGGAATGAAGTTTAATATCCTGTTGGTAGCAAAGGAAAAGGAAACTTCACTGGAAGAGATTTTGAATTCCAGAGGACGTAGTGGAACACATCCTCTCACAAGAAGAAAAATCAACATGTATAGCCAAATTATCACTCAAGGAGAATGCAGTAAGGAGCTTACAAGTCATCAGGTTCCGAAAGAAAGAATGAATATGAAGTTAAGCAAGAGAAAGAAAAAGGATCCTAAACCACTTTCCGACAGCACAACAACAGATGAAGACATAAACTTGGAAAGTGATTCTGCTGATGACGTAAGTTTCAGTCAGTTTGGATAAAGATGAAAGCGACATGGAATGTGAACATGAAGTGGTACCAGCTCCAACAGAAACAGGCATTCCTGTAATATCAGAAGATTCTGTTGGAAAGTACTATGGAGTATACTACACTGAACCACGAATGATTTATTTTTGGGGAAAAATATTAAAAACCTTTGCAAACGATGAAGGCGGCACAGTAACGAGAGCTCAAGTTGATTTCCTACAAAAGAAGAATATCTCCAGCAATCCCAAGGAATGGACCTGGATTGAGCGGAACAAGGACAAAAAGGACATTGATATTGTTGATACAACGTACATTTTCTACGGGCCAGAAGAACTTATGGTGAAGAAAGGTTTCTTTAGATTCCCAGATGAAATGACATATGCTTGTCTAAAGAAGATAGAAAAGGATTTGTTAATTGAATTTATAGCATGAGTATGCATGATTTACAATTCATACCAGAGAAATGATTTTCGTTTTGTTTATGGAAATTGTAATGAAAATTTTTTTTCACAATTACATACCAAAATATACACTTTTTTGTTATCTTTTGATATGATTTAACTTTTGTTCATGTTAAACTTCCCATTTTGTATGGAAAAACGCATTTTAGTTTCTTACACATGTTTCTTTAGCCAAAAATAAACATGGTTTGTTCTTGCCTCGATGTGATTTTTTTTTACCCCATTTCAGGATAAAAATAATTATCAAAACATAGGATTCAAAAATATTGTTAAAAAATATATTAAAGGTCCTAGGCTCAATTCCTTTTCATGATTTACTTAACATTGGAATATTGATAAATATGAAAAGGTTTAACTGGAAATAAAAAATCAAATAGAGGGGAAAAATTAAAGTTTTGTATATTGATTGTTTTTTTGCCCCACTTAACTTATATGTGTATATATATATATATATATATATATATATATATATATATATATATATAATATATATATATATATATATATAATAGTATATATATATATATATATATATATATATATATATATATATATATATATATATATATATATATATACATATATATATATATATATATATATATAATATATATATATATATATATATATATATATATATATATATATATATATATATATATATATATATAATATATATATATATATATATATATATATATATATATATATATAGAGAGAGAGAGAGAGAGAGAGAGAGAGAGAGAGAGAGAGAGAGAGACAGAGAGAGACAGAGAGACAGAGAGAGAGAGAGAAACTCATCCTTCTGTTTACTCAATAGTATCCGTGCTCAACTTAGAGCTTGAACCTTCAACCATTTCTCCTTTATCCAGACAGCGGGCTGTTAAAACTTCACAAGGGAAGTTTTTGTTCCTTCAAAACTCTGTAACGAACTTTGAAACATAAATGACAAAATTCTGGGTTTTACTATGTTTCTGCGGTTCTTCCGTTCATTTTTTTCTTTGTAATATGTCTTATCTCTTTTTATCTAATTTATGCGTGTCACCATTTGTTTCCATTCCATATTTTTTAGCAATCAAATTATTTGTATCTGTGTTTGGTAGTGTAATATTAGCTTTATCATTATAAGTACATTGCCATTAAACTGGAAGTTAAAAAGAAAGCAATAGCAGGCGTTTAGGAGAAACAATACAACACGCAATGTCACGAGAGACAGAGAGCTCATGCTTCAACCAGCGATTTACATTCCTGACTCCGAACGAGGATCCTTCCCGGCAACACCGTTGCATTTTTCATTTCTCGGCTTCACGCGGATTATATGCGAGCTCTAATTGGGGAGGGTGGTCTCTGTTGAACAACCGACTGCCAACAGGAAATGTGGGATACATTAATATACTGTGTTCATCTCTTATCAGCTTGTTTATTGTTCAATCTACGAATTCAGAAAAACATTCTCACACAAAGTAAAAAGTTAGTTGACACCTTTTCTTGACTTATCTAAATGGTTTCATGGTATATAAGTAAACACATCGCTAACGCCAATGTTTTCCACGCCTAGCGTTTGAACAACTGTGCCTCTGTATTCGTTACCTGAAATTTTAAAATCCAATCGCTGATTTCTAGAGATACATCGTTGTTTCATGACTGAATATACAGTAGTGACGTATGCATTAATATGTTTCTGTGGCATTGGGGACATTATCTTTTAGCTTTTATATTATTATTATTATTATTATTATTATTATTATTATTATTATTATTATTATTATTATTATTATTATTATTATTATTATTATTCAGACGATGAACCCTATTCAGGTGGAACAATCCGGCCGAGATAAAAGTTGATTCTTACATTGCTATACATTTTCCCTTTGACTCCAGGTTCTTTACTTATAATCTAAACCAACCCACCTCCAACACACAAACTGAGAACCGAGTTTGCAACACGAGGTTTTATGCATGTATGGTAATTTCTCATCAAGAGAGATTACTTGATTTTGGCTGGAGAATACATAAGAAAACAATAATGGCAGCTTTTGCATTAAGACCAAATGGGACGTCATAGGGCAAGGTCTCTAGTCTGGAAGAAAAACAGGCCGTTTATTGGCAATAGTCTTCCCAGTGTAATATTCTTTATTTTATCTACAGACAAACATACGCACACACAAACAGACAAAAGCAGAGAGAGAAACAGGGAGAGAAAGAATGATCTCTGGATGGTTTTATAAAATGCCATTAAAGAAATGACTCAGTTTAATTATATTTTAATTTCTCACAATCAAAAATAAAATACGAATTCATCACGCTCACTGAATTTCTACCTGATAATTGCAATTTTATTTGCCTTTATAAAGAACGTTTATAATTGCATAATTATTGTTGCTTCAGAATAAATTATCGAAGTTTCTATGTCACTCTTTTAAAACACTTCGTGTATCTGGCTTCGTACTCAAAGGAAGACCGTGCTGGATCATATCATAAAGAGCAGTAAGAAGCAATTTAATAATTAATTCAGTTTTACATTTCAGGCAAGACAACGCTTTCAGCAGTCATTACCCGAGATGGATTTATTAAACTGTTAATTGGATATTTTCTCTACTAGCCATTAGCTTTGCATAACGTAGATAATGCAAGGAGAAAGTGACAATATCCAATGCGTGCTGCATTGAAAAATGTGAAAGTGAACTTAGAAGTGTGATGTCAGTGGCAAATCAAACTGCATGCACCCTATCCTACGCTCTGTTTGCCACGTTTTTTCATATTTATTCCCTTTAGCTATCCTATTTTCCCTCGTGCCCTTCATACCACTCCCTTCTCACAACACTTGTCTTTGTCTTACTGATCTCATCAAGCACCCTCAGAGGAGTACTGATCTCATCAAGGCTTAGGATTAACACGAACAAACTTCTAGAGGTTCATTTTCACATCCTCCCCTGTGCCAGCTTTAGCTCATCAGGACTAGGATCAAATTCTTGCTGAGATCCCGAAAGCGAGTGGATGCGACCCGCGGGAATTGGTGTCTGTCAAGATCATTCAACTTTAACACAAAACATCCTCTCCGTTTTCCTTTCTTCTCTGACGCAGATATTTGATATTATTGACGTATGAACTGCTATCACAAGACCAGACTGCGGTCACGACGGTCTGAGAGTCTTTGGCCTGACATAGCGATCAGTTCATTGTTGGTCCACTTTTGAGGTTTCATTCACACTAGGAATAAAGGTGACGCGCGTACAATGATAGAGCAAGAAACTATGTTTTATTGCTTGAAAAGTTATATTATTCCAATGCTCTATATTAATTTTCTTTGGAAAACCCCATACGTAAGTTTTTGTACAGACTGCATCTACGGTTCGTAATAAATTGTTAGGGCTTAAATACTTCATTGTTAAGGGTATCAAACCGAGTGCCTGGGCAGTGTTGCCACATTTTTTTATTTTTTTTTTTTTACAAAATCTGAGGATCTGCTGAAAAAAAATCTGTAGAAATCTGTACGCGCTGAAAAGATATCTGGAAAAAATCTGTTGAGGTCAAGATTGATTTTAAATTTGATATACATTATATGAACAACTTACCTGGATCAATATAAATAATTCTAAGGTTTAATAAAATAAAACAACATGAAGCGCTTTGTACTTTATTTCTATGCCATTTAAGGCTAGCAAAAAAAAAAAAAATAATAATAATTCCCTTTTTCCTATGACAAAAAATAAAAGCTCATTATCTTCTTTTATTTGTAAGCAACTTAAGCATATTAGAACGAAAAAGATGAAAAAGAATATGAATATTTACACATACTGAAACAAACTAAAGATTGCCGAAGCAAAAAATTTACAATTACAAAAATACAACTGACAAAATTTAATTATAAATCTATAAGAATTCAGATCAATGTAATGCTATTCTATAGAATCAGTGTAAGAATATTTAGCCTTTAAATACCAATATTACCAAGAATTTACACATTAATCAAAAGATAAACAATTTCTTTTCAATCTATAATAAAATTTAACATACTGGAATAAACTAAAGATTGCCGAAGCAAATATAACATTTACAATTACAACATACAACTGACAAATTATAAATTTATAAGAATTCAGATCAATGTAAAGCTATTCTATAGAATCAGTGTAAGAATATTTAGCCTTTAAATACCAATATTACCAAGAATTTACACATTAATCAAAAGATAACCGATTTCCTTTCAATTTATAATAAAAATTAACATACTGAAATAAACTAAAGATTACCGAAGTAAATATAACATTTACAATTACAAAAATACAACTAACACATAAATCTATAACAATTTAAATCAATGCAATGCCATTCTATAGCGTCAATGCAGGAATATCTAGCCTTTATACCAATATCACCATTCACCAAGCCATACAACATGCTATTCATTTTGTTGGTGGTGTTTGTACTGTACATGGTACGTCCCATTTTTCCTTTGCTTAGCAACCTATTGGAAATTGGAAAATCAAAACATGATTTTCCTTTTATTAATTGCCTAGTGTGGAGCCTGTTAGGGTGTCTGTTGATAATCTGTTTCTTGTCTTTGTTTACATTCTATTAACAGATGAAAAGACCCTTTCCACAGTAGCACTGGAGTGTGGCAAGCACAATAATGTTTCCATTAATTTTGATAAATTGGGAAACGTACTTATTATCCATTTGTCTTACCGACGCTACTTTACTCCAAAATTCCTCTGGATTCATATCAGCCTAGTCTCCCCAAAGAACTAGTCAACAACCGCCACTCGGTACCCACATCTTGACTATTAGGCACGACATGTTGAAAACAAGTTAGCAAATCGACTAAAGATGCTATTTTTTTTGTCAATTACAACTCTCGGACTCAATGCTTTTAGAGATTCCATTTCCACAGAGTCCAAAGAAAATAGCTTATATATTTGAAAAGCTGCTTTCGTAAAAAATTACAAACAGTTTAACCTAAACTTTCTGAGATCATCCATTTCATTTAATTCTGTATTTGTTAAATGAATTCCTACTTTCAGACCGAGATAGATTTCTTCCAATGGCTTAAAGTTTCCAGGGTCTCTAAACCTAATTTTCATCAATGGTGTTTTTCTCAAGTAACTTTCTTTAAGAAAGCACTCTAAAATCATAGTGAGAGCTGAACTAACTGAGATGTCCAGTAAGTGCATCTGAGTTGATTCTGATTGCATTTGCCTATTCAAGTTGTTAAAAATAGGAAGAACAAAATCAAGAAACATAAGGTAGAGCTTTGTTTCAAGATTGTTAAGTTTTTGTAAAATATTTTCTGAAGCAATAAGCCTGTCGCCGAAGACAGCATTCGTAAAATATAAAGTCAAAGCATTGTATTGTCCAAGTAATCTGGAAACAACCATATGCAAAGAGAGCCATCCAGTTTGCGAGGGATGTAGCAATTATCCTACACATAAAGGAATATTGTAGGAGTTTGTGGATTATTTTTGGTAAAAAAAAAAAGTAGTTTGGTTCATTTTAAATATTTCTAGGGCTTTTATTGAAACTGTAAATATCCTCATGAAAAATCTGCAGATTTGGCTCATTTTGAGGAAAAAATCTGAGAATCTGAGACACTGAAAAAAATCTGTAGAAATCAGATTAATCTGTAGATGTGGCAACACTGCCTGGGAACGATAGGAAACTGCATCTCGTCATCTGTTGTTCCTACATTTCACCGTTGTATATAGCTGTCTTCCAATAAACCCTTTTGCTTTTAGGAATATAAAATCTGCCTGCCTGTCTGTCCGTGGCTACAAAAGAATATTGTACTCGGGGGGAATCTGATGATTTACCCTTTGGCTCCTGCGATGATGGAAGACCTTTGATGGACGTCTGTTTTCTTGCTGTTGCTAGAACAAGCTTATTGCTTTCATATTTACTGCTATGCATTTCAATAAACAATTTGGTTGGAATAATCTGCTTTAAGTTAGAGAGGAAGAGAGAAGAAGTGACTATCATGCACAGACGAACCTTGCATTAAAGTCTAATTTCATTCTGGGTATGCCCCATGCTAAAATTTCATGCTTTTGTTATCTGTGGCAAATGAACAGAGTTTAATCTTCTTTTATACATACTATATGAATAAAGTTCACCCTTTCATTGACTCTGTCAAAAGAATTTTGATTTTCCACATTCTTATGATGGTGATTAGGCTGAGATATAATATTTACAAGATATAACTTACAAATAACCTTATACTCTGGATGGCAATATTTGCGATATGTTCACTTATTTTTCAAGAAAGGAGTTTCAGAAATGACAGAGAAATGTGTAATCTTTAAAAGAAAAAAAAAATTCTTCTTCTTATGTTTTCGTGTATGTCAGTGCACCATTTCAACCATTATTATGCATGTTAACGTTCATCGCTCCATCTTCATTAATTTAATCGAATGCCCCTAATGAATTATGTCCTCTAATTTTCACATTCCACGCCCTTCGCTTATAAATAACTTAATACTTTTTTCATCTTATTCTGCACTTTTCTTAAACCCATTACCAAATAATCATCCGTAAATACCCGGAACTCTACAACCTAGTCGAACAGAATTCTTGTTTTCACTTCTGTCTAATAATACCACACAGCCATGGAGACATAGTGGATCCTAGTGTAAGGCCAACTTTTACATATAACCTGCCACTCTCCTATCTACATGTTCTCACGTGAACTTTAATCATAAACACATGAAAATGTTTTTAACAGTACCATGCGACTAACTTTCCTCTACAGTGCATCTTTATTCAATTTAGCACCATCTTTCTTGAGGTCCATATATACCAAATGCAGAATTCCCTCTCTTCTCAAGCACATGAAATACTTTCCTTGATAAAACTCTCGTTAACACGCTCCCTTCTTGGTATGAACTGCTCTTCTACTGCCAGTCCTTTCAGCTGTCGTATTTGTGCATGCAAACACATACTAAGCACTTAATAAGTCTATAATTCATAGTTACGTCTATCACTTTCTCTCTTATATAAAGGATCAATGACTACCTCACCCACTCTTTTGGAACAATTCTTTTTTACAGAGACCCCTTACAGACACTGCTTGTCCACACAAATTTCACCATTTCAGCACATTTTTCATATCTTCTAGTTTCAAGTTATTTTGACCTTTGTCTTATCAGTCTCGAACACATAAGAGCACCATTTTGAAATCTTCTTTTCAACCAGATTGTTACAGCCGTCAACTCCAATTTAGTCTGTGCTAACATATCTGACTAACTATTTTCTCATCCAGTTTCTTTTCACAAAGTATATTTATGAATATTCTTTATCTGAATCATGTATTCTCAATAAAACTTCTTCCAGAATACTTTTGCATTGGACTTGATCCATTCTGATTCCTTCCTGGCATTTCAAATCCACCAACGATATTGTGCACAGCCACTGTTTACAATCCTGTTTTCTAACCCATAGACAAACACCTTCAGATTATCCTATAACCTTTTTTTTTTATTTTATTCTTCCCATTTCCTTCATATTATATTTACTCTTATATCTCATCCCTTTATTCTCAATACCACCCACACGATCTTTGGGCCAACGCATTGCTTCACTGCATCTTAAACAATATCTTTCAGCCAACTACTGCTTACAGTCAGTCTTGTCTGCAAACACGAACGTCGTGCATTTTCAATTTTCTCTTGAAAATAGCAGATCGTGTATTTCTTATAAAAGACTAATTTATCGGATAGAATTTTTCTTCAAATATTTTATATAGGCTTAAATAATGTCGTCAAATTAATTCTCGTATATCAAGTAATCTTTGATGCATACCAGGCATTTCCTTACCTCTCTCTCTCTCTCTCTCTCTCTCTCTCTCTCTCTCTCTCTCTCTCTCTCTCTCTCTCTCTCAATGAGGAATTCTACGGAGAAAGGTATAAGACAGAAAGAGAAACCGTACAATTATGTAAATCTCAAATTGTTTGTACCATTTACAATCTTCTCTCTCTCTCTCTCTCTCTCTCTCTCTCTCTCTCTCTCTCTCTCTCTCTCTCTCTCTCTCTCTCTCTCTCTCAAATGGTAAATGCACACGAGTTACGTGACCCTTTAATCAGCTGCTTCAGGGCAACTGTCCTATCTGGGCCATTTTGACAGTCGCTTGAGGTTTCTGCGTGAAGGCAACGGGAAAGGAGAGTGAATGTCCTTTTCAAGTTAAGTCCTGGAGAAAAATAGGGGAAATGGAGAAGGAAATGGAACTGACACAAAACGACTTTTTGACAGAGAAAGGTTTTGGGGATCAAGAAAATGTTTCCCATCCTCTGGGAGAGTGACAAAATGGTCGTAGAAGAAGAGGAATTTGGTTTTCCTCACGGGGACACTATATGGTCTCTCCTTTCTGCCTTATTCTTATCTCGGCAGAATTCCTCAAAGAGAGAGAGAGAGAGAGAGAGAGAGAGAGAGAGAGAGAGAGAGAGAGAGAGATTATAAATGGGGCAAGCAACTTGACTTTTATATAATCTTTTCCTACTGGTCAATGTGCCTTTGTTGACATAATTAGTGGATTAATATTTAGTAATCAGTCGATTATGTTGAATCGTATCTGAAGCGAAGAAGGGATGGCACTCAACCGGAAGGTTGATATCCCCTGAGGCCATCCGTTTTAATCGGAAAATGTTGCTGCTTAGATAAAATCAACAACATAAACTCTATGATCATTATGCATCTAAAAACAACGTTGATTATTAAAACATAGAATTAGTTTCCACTTTTTTACCCACTGTAATTCATAATTATGAAACTGTAGGAGTGAACTACTGCAGTTAATTGTGCTGCTCTTAAATCACTTCTAAATGAACATTAGCCGCGGAAATAATTCAACAATAAGCCCTGAAGATCGTCTCCCTAGAGAATTCCATTTACCGGAGGATTCAGTCTCCTTTTTCTTTTAAAAAACGAACAAGTCAGA
The DNA here is from genome assembly GCA_039081455.1 of Macrobrachium rosenbergii. Classification (NCBI taxonomy): domain Eukaryota; kingdom Metazoa; phylum Arthropoda; class Malacostraca; order Decapoda; family Palaemonidae; genus Macrobrachium; species Macrobrachium rosenbergii. Next base: position 102,520 of record JANJGK010002025.1, on the reverse strand, counting down.
AGACACTTACATACAAAAGAAGGTCGCTTAGTTAAATGAATAAACACAATCATAAAAATGACTCCGTAAATATGAAGTCAATTTGTGGGCAGGGCCTGCATGCAAGAGCTGATACATGAGCACTTTAAGTGAGCTTGATAATGGGCAGCTCAAGTTTTCCTTTTAAGTTGTGAAAGGAAAAATGCTAATGCTTTTGGCCGAAATGGAACAAAGACGTGAAGAAAAAATCTATTATGGAAATGAAAAAAGCGAGAACCTTTTCTTTCTTTATGGCGAGAGATATTACCTATTTTGAATTCTCAGAAAAAATGTATATTAGGCCTAGAGAATTTTTACCTCTGCATAATCGGAAGCCTTTTCATAAGGACTTTAAAGAAACTTTCCAGGAATTACTTGATACCCTATTCAGAAGGTAGTCAACAGTAGAGTAAGAAGGGCATTTTACGAAATACATTTTCTACCGAACAAAATGAATAGCTTGTTTGTTCTTTATTTATTATCTTTAACAAGGTTATGCTCTTGATTAGATCCGTTTGTCTGTTACTGCTTGTTCTCTGTTCTCTAACAGAGCTCTAACGAAAATATCAGGAAAGGTGGCTGTCTTGACCAGCAAGACTGCTTAGAATTCTGAAGGAATGAAACGTTTGATCTTTAGTGAAGGTCAATGGTCATAATGAATTTATCTTTGGTAATAACTTATGAGTTGTTTGAAATTAAGACTTTACTAATGAAGCTGATGTGCAGAGTATAGTTAAGGTCAAAGACAAGGTCCTCATCCGTAAAGAAGTACTCAAGAGATGTAGCAAAATTCCGTCCGTGTAGGCAGAAATATGTTGAGGAATATTCTCATAACTAAGACTCAATCCGACTCTGACCCAGAGTATGTTCAGATGCTACACCCTGCATCATTCCTGAAAAGCGCCCAAATAAAGCCTTTTCTTACACTAGTATATAGGTGGCAATTTCTTTAAACACAAAACGAGAGTTTTTTTAGATTGACAGACAGTCTGCTTAAGAAGCTGATTCTGCTACCAAGGGAATTGAGTTTTTTTTTTATTAATTTTTTTCCCAGAATTTCATAAACAATTATTTTATTCCGCGTTTGCTACTTACTTGAATGTTGCTCTTCTCATAAGCGTGTGTTGTTTCATATTATATCGGAGATAATATCATCACCCCATTTGGTTGTTGCAGTGAAGTAAATAGATTGCCGTTTATTTCTTTGCACACGGCTATTCAGGCAACAGCCACTAACTACATGCTTTAGGATTATAAAGGACAGTTCTATTCATTGGTGCACTTTTAGAGGAGCATTGAATTCTGTCAGGTGAATCAAGATGAAGCACTGATGATTGTCGATATCGAATTATCTACAATAATAGATGATGATAACAACGATGATTCTTGATGATTTACGTGACCCTGATATAACAGACCTCATGCAAATCTGCCATTCAAAGAGCATACAGTCCTCAGACGATGAAATCTTCACATCCGCAAGTTGCATTGCTTGCTCGATCACCTCTAGGTTCAGAAAACAGTCGATCAGTTGTGACTCCAGGAAAAATATGTCTCATACTGGAACGGTATTCTTTTTATGTTTATTATTCATTACCACATGTGAATAGACTAATTCAAACGCAGATCATATAAATGAAAAGTATATTTTAAGTCTTAATAATTCCAAAATATCGAACCCTTCGATTGACACAGAACAAGTAGCTTCCATCATGATTCTAGTGTCATCTGGCAATGTTTAAAGAACCAAGCATTTGTGGTAGACAATCCTTATAACCTCCTTTACTGTAACAATATCCAAGAGGAAATTTCAACTTGTTTGTTCATTATTAGCTTTGCTGATGCTCATACAAGGTCAACTCCTATTGAGCAAATAAACGGCATATTAAAGGCAATTATAGATGTGAACATATCCACTTTCTCGTGAATCGGAAACTTCAAGCTTCGTGGGAACTTCACTGTTTATGATAGGATTGCAACATGCAGGAGAGGCAATTCCTTGTGTGCAATTGGAATAGAATTGAGGATGTTAAGTAATTAAAATTCATGTGCTAACTCCCTAACAGCGTAATTGCTAACTTACAGATACACGTACAACAAAAGAGAAGTGAACTTAGTTACATGAGTAATTACGGATTCTGTAGGACTACATTTCCAATCTGGTCGAGAGATTGCATCTAGCAATCGATTCCCTAAATATAAGCCATTTAGAAAACAAAAATTAATGTTTACTGGTGGGATGATAGAGATAATAAGAGAAATTTCTAAAGAGTTCTTGATCTCAGCTGAAAGGGAAAAAGACATCAGTGGCTGGTTTCAGTCACTAGCTTGACCAGCTTATGCAGGCTTAAGATTGCAAAAGATTGAAAATCGGTCATTTCCCTCTTTGCACCTTTATGTGGAAAGAAAACGCGATGAGCAAGACAAGAACCTCATGAATAAACAATACAAAGAAACTAAAGATGTAGATGTTGGTGACATGATGACTGAGGAATATTCATATATTTTTTGGCTCGGTAAAGCAATATGCTTTGTTTATGAAGCTTCTAGAAGTGACTACACCTAACGCTTGTATTGTATGATGTGAAAAAAAAATACTGAACGGGAGCCAAAAATTCCTAGAAATAATAAAACTTCTTACAAAGCCTCCTTTGTCCCATCCTCAACCTGGATACAGGAAGAAGACGCCAACTTTGTTCAAGGAACAGCGACTCATTAAGAGACTAACATGCTTCAACCACAGAAGACTAGTTCATCAGTTTCATCGAACAGAAGAAGTGATTGCCAGATTATTGCAATATCAACATTAAACTCCCTTTTGGGCTTTAGGTGGATGTTTCCTTATGTTAACCTTTTCTGTTATTTGATGCTCATTTATTATTCTAGTAATGAAAATAATGATGCATTATTTTGCAGAAAATAATAGATTTTCAACTCAAATCCTTTGCAATATCCAGTTATGATAATACAGTAGTCACATAGCTAAGTAAATATGTACTAATTTCCAGTCTGTTGGCCAATTATTATACATTTCTAAAATTTTTTACCGGAAATTTTTAAGTCAATAAACTGCAAAAACCCATGAGGGTGACAGAAGTGTTAAAATAACTTTTAGAGGCGGGGACCTCTCTAGGCATCTCACAGCTACCATCTGCATTACACTGATGGCAATAGTAATTGTCTTTTTTAAGTCGTAATCAGAGTTGCGATTAAGGAGAACACACATAAATACCCAACTTTCCTTTGACCACTCACGCAAGCAAATTAAAACCAGTTCCTGACATCGGTATATATGATTCAATGCTACAGGGATGTGAGAAGTTCTACAAATGTTTGGTCACGCCCACCTGCATTAATAGGGCTTTGGAACATTGCATTAGCTGATCTTCCGAGAAGAAACAAGAGTAGACGTGGCAAATTTTAATCGACAACGGGAGTCAATATCATATAACGGAAGTGTGTTTTAAGTGAAAATATAAATTTCATAACTAGATCCATTTAAGGTGTCTAATGCGAAGCAACTGACGAATGTGCGTGCAAAATTGTAATATATGGACATTTGCTTGCAATAAGGTCATTGCAAAATATCATTGAAAATTCCTACAACCGACCCTTCAGTGATGATTCGAGGAATTGTTAGCTACCCTAATGAGAAACAGTACTGCACTAAAATTATGTTTTCATTTGTTATCAGGAACAGCTCTGTTCGTGGTCCCAGTTAGCATGATAAGTTGATAAATAAAATTCACAATTTATATCATCTGTGAATCGCTCAGGTCTGCTATGTCGCTTACACCAAAACAACTTTATAAACCCCTTCAGTATCAAAGAAACCAAGACGTCATCTTCAAATGTTTTATATGAACACACATCTTGTATTAGAGACCAAAACATCAGCAGTGAAACAAGATTCTAACAAAATGAACTGCCTCAGTAATCACAGGCACAGAACACGTCCACTAATGAACAATAAAAGCAAGCAAAATAATTTGATAACGGCAGCAGATTAGCCGAGTGATATTGCTGAAGTATTCAGGTAAATGGTCAATAACAGGAGAGAGAGAGAGTAATAATATAATAATAATAATAACTTTATTTCCAATTGACACTGGTTATTCTACAATGCATACATATATACATATTTAAATTAAAGATCAGTAGTTAAAATGAACTTATAGTAAGGGAATACTAATCTAGCAGACATTTTTTCAACATATTCTTAAAAGAATGTAGAGTGGCAGCATCCTTGATATCTTGTGGTAGTTTATTCCACAGGGAAGGGCCTCTAGCCGGGAACTCCCTTGAGCCGATATCTGTTGTCGTTCTTTTTACAACAAGATCACTACCCTGACGCGTAAAAACTGTTACTGAGTTAACCACACTAAAATGATACAGCCATTCTGGTAAAATACCTCTTAAAACTTTAAAAACAAAACACAGATTTCGTATACATATTGATCTTTAACCTTTAACCATTCCAGCTTTTTCAGAACAGGGGAAACATGATAATACTTCCTAATATCACCTACAGCTACTCTGGCAGCGAAATTACAAGTTTTTTGAATTTTGTCAAGATGAACATTATTAGTACACCCCCATACCTTAAGACAATAGTGGATGAGGCTTATAACAAGTGACTGAACGACAATCTGGCGCGTGGAAGGTTCAAAATTATCTTTTACTCTATTCAAGTAATTAAGTATGCCCGTCGCCTTTTTGCATATTTCATCAATATGAGAATCAAAAGTCAGAAAACGGTCAAAGTACACGCCTAAATTTTTCACAACTTTCATAGGCTTGATTACATTGCCATTGAAATTTACCCTCATATTATCATCTATGGCTGATATATATTGTCTTGAGCCTATAAAAATACACTGAGTTTTGTTTTCATTTAATAGTAGGCCATGTCTCTGAAAATATGTCTTGGCCTTCTCCAAGACTGCTTCAGCCCTTCTTAATAGATCACTTATGTTACTTACGTACCCTTCAAGTATGATTTGTGTATCATCAGCATACTGGATAACGAAAATACCAGGTAGTGATTCCGCCAAATCATTAACAATAACAATAAACAATATTGGTCCTAAGATAGATCCTTGCAGGACCCCAAATGATACCTCGCATCTAGATGACAATGTGTCCATTAACTTGACTGACTGGAATTGATTAGTGAGATAGCTATCAAACCAAGATGGATCTATTCTTAGTTTTATACATTTATCTAATAGAATTTTGTGGTTCACGCTATCAAAAGCTTTGGATAGATCCAGTAATAGGAGCAGTGATATCTTTTTATTTTCTATGTTATCATATATTCGATCAGTGACCTTCAAAAGAGCTGTCTCAGTAGATAGTTTAGACCTAAAGCCATGCTGGTGTTCACATAAAAGACTGTTTTCTTCCAAATATTTTGTCAATTGATTAGCAATTATCTTCTCAAGTACCTTAGAAAGAGTAGGTAGCAGTGAGATTGGCCGATAGTTCTTGATGTCGTCTCTATCTCCGTTTTTAAAAACAGGAATAACAAGAGGGTGTTTCCAAAGATCAGGAAAGGTGCTAGTTACGATGCAAATATTGATGACTATTGTAATATAAAATGCTATTATAAATAGTGCATCCTTGATAAATTTCAGAGTAATACCATAAATTTCAGAGTAATACCATCAGATTCGCATGCGTTCGAGTTATTTAAACCCTTAATAGTTAATATAACTGTATCACAGTCTACTGGAGAAGGTTTGAATCCGCGTGGAATATCTACATTTATCAACCAATGACCTCCTAGAGCCTCCTCATTTGCTGGTGTCGCCTGCTGAGTTTACTCATACGTTTGTTTTCCTACATTCGCAAAATACTCATTAAACTCTTCTGCTTTAGCTTTAATATCCTCCTTGTTTTCAGATTTTTCTTCTTCGCTGCTAACAGTATGGAGCATTTTTTTAACTACTTTCCAAGTTTTACGGTAGTTATTTCTCGTATCATGGAATTCTTGTCTGTATTGGTCTTTCCTACTAGAGTCAATCATGACTTTTACTTTTTTCTTCAATTCTCTGAATCTTTCAGTCAAAAGTACATCATTTCTATGGGCTTTAAGATCTCTCTGCACGAGATCTCTTTCTTTCATCGCATTTTTTATATCTATGGTTATCCAGGGGGCAGGCGGCCTTTTGATTTCATTGGTAACCGTTGGTGCACAGTAGTCAATACATGAAACAAACACCTCAGTTAAAATCAACACCTGGCAGTTCACATCATCAGTGTTTAGTATTTCATTTAACAGGGCGACTTTATTTAGTAACAAGTCGCATAGTGTCTGAGGAGAGTAATTTTTTAGACATCGGTAAGTTTTAAAAACAGGTTCTCTTTTCGGTTTATGCAGATTTAGAGTAGTAGTAATTGCCTCGTGGTCTGCTATGGGGCAGGGGACAACATCAAACTGCTTAATCATGTCAGTTCTATTAGTTATCAAAAGGTCAATGATCGTTGCAGAATTGCAAGTAACACGAGTAGGCTTGTTAATCATCTGATGAAGTTTGACGCTACGTATTATTTTCTCCATTTTATTACCGGCAATCAACAAATTATCATTAAAATCACCAAATATAAAAACTGGCTTGTTACGTAAACTAGCATTTTTAAATGTCTCAAAGATATAACTGAACGAAGTTGCATCCGCTTTGGGGTGTCGATATACACAGCCAATCACAATGGAGGGCAATTTACCAAGTTGGACAGATATCCACATGTCTTCGATTCCTTCAACTCTTTCCATATTCATTTTTATTTCCGTCGCTTTTAGATAATCCTTAGCATATAAAAAAATGCCCCCACCGCGGCCTCGATCATAACGAAACATCTTATAAAAAGGAATATTTACAAAGGCATCATCCATACACGGAAGAAGCCATGTCTCACTGACACATAAAACATCCACCTCTAAATCCATTAACAAAATCTCTATTTCATTCTTATGGCATAACAATCATTGTGCATTTAGATAAAATATATTTACAAAATCTCAGGAATTATTACAGTTACCTTCTACGGCGCATTCTTCTTGGCCATTAACCTAATAGACATATTTATTACATAATTTGCCCTTGTGACCAAAGGCATTGCAGTTATTACATTTAATCTTATGATCAAACCTGCAGTTTCATACTGTAGTTAAACTCTGCACAGTTATAACAACCAATTCTATTGACACTTGCTTGCTTTAAATTTCTTGACCTACTTATGCTGTGGTAGTTATTGGAGGGCCTGTATGTATCGTTTTTACTATGGTAATCGGTGCGGTTTGCCCTATTTATATTTAATGTTTCCTGATATCGAGGAAACATAGGTGTACGCCTTTGCTGGAGCGTATTTCCATTATTAAAAAGACTAGATGGCAACTTTGGTTTGTTGGTTTCAATGCTGTTAATATTTACTTTCAAAAAACCACATTGTTTTTTTCAGTGCAGAAAGCAGTCGTACTGCTCCCATCCTATTCAAAAATATTCCAGGATTTTTATTTCCTTCCTTAAAACAGAGAGAGAGAGAGAGAGAGAGAGAGAGAGAGAGAGAGAGAGAGAGAGATGAAATGAAGCAAGGATGTTGTGCCTGTAGACATCCGGGAATCGTACAGGAAGTGCACTCTCCTCTTCCCCCAACAAGCTGTGATGACGCTCCCAATATTCGCAGATCTTGAGGTATCTGCTCAACGACACCACTGCCAGGACAGACCAGGGAATCGATGTGTCTTCTTTCTATATTTGCCAAGAGATCTACTCGACATTTGGGAAAGGATTTCGTTCCAGTCGTCGCTGACATGGTATGAGAAGTGACGAAAGCGTTTAGAGAAAAGACGTAGACAACAAAACAGTTATTTCTGGAAAGAGTTATTTTCAGTACTACCAATATAAAAATCATTTCATTAAAACTCTCTCTCTCTCTCTCTCTCTCTCTCTCTCTCTCTCTCTCTCTCTCTCTCACACACACACATAGATAGATAGATAAATAGATAGATAGATAGATAGATATAGATAGATAGATAGATAGATACGCGTGCAAAACATGGGCGAAAGTTGCAAAGCGTGTAAGGGGGTTTGATACACTGTTTATAAAGCATTTTTTTGTGTGGGCGTTTGAAACAGCCAACATAGCGGAAGTATTATTGCACAGGGAGTTCATCCGCAATTCAGCAATTAAATTGTGAGTTTAGCACAAACCATTGTATTGCTTTTTCTTTGAAGCCAACTTCTATTAGGCGAAACAGAAATAAAAAAAAAGGGGGAACAGTAACACCCTGGCCTTGCCTCGTAGTACATGAAGCTAAGTTGAGCATCGCTGGGTGTCGTCTGTGGTCGGATGGGTCACCGCCAACGGAATGTAATGGAATGCAACGTGGCATCTCTCCCAGTTATGAAGTGCGCAGCCGCTGCTGGAAGTATAAGTCTTTTCCACTTTCAGATGAATCCTCCTTCTTCTGATGCCATTTTTCTCGTAATTTCTTCCCCCCAAAATAGTAAAAATTTAGAGCTTAGTCGCTAACGCTATTATATAAGGATAATATCTTCTCTTGCTGTAAGATCTTCGGGATATCGTTTCTTTTAAGTCTTTAGTAGAGATCGTGTAAGATTTTCCTTCAGTTATTTTTTCCAGATAATATGATTTTGATATTATTCCTTCCTTTGAATTCTGCTCATGGAGGATATGATCAGGTTATTGATATATTCTTCCTGTCATGCCTGCTTCTAATATTTCCCCATCTCATTGAGATTTAAGATCTGTTTTCTGAATTCACCCCACCAATTTTTGGCATGGCTTTTATTGTGATGGAAATTTTCTTGTTGTGTAAAGTTTCATCAAAATATTTCGGGAGTATTTAAGTTTCTCGCTTTGAAGAATCCAAGCAAGAGAAATAAAAAAGATTCAGGAAAAATTCTAAAAATCTCTGTAAGAATTTAGAAGTTATAAAAGTGACACTTTAGTGTCAAAATTTGTTTTAAAACGCCTTATGTTAATAAATGAGAATACAGCTGAAAACAGTTTCAAAATTAATATTATTTTTGCGTTGACTTCTCTTTACTTCCTTGCAAGTTTGAACTCATAAATTATTTATACAGTGAAGGTGAGAGACCAGTTCACGAACGAAAGAAATAATAAATAAAAATGCTAAAAAAGAAATAGAAGGAAATTAGCGACATAAAAAACAGAGATTTCCCATGTTTGAGTTAAAAGGAAAGACATAACTGCAGTCAGGTGGCCCAAAAACAATGGCATGATACCCCACTTTCCACTCCCAACTGAACTCTCTCTCTCTCTCTCTCTCTCTCTCTCTCTCTCTCTCTCTCTCTCTCTCTCTCTCTCTCTCTCTCTCTCTCACATGCAAGTGAACTAAAAGGAATATTTTTCTAATTTTATTTAAATCCATGCTTTTTAGCATGTTTTGAGAGACATTATTATATTTTACACAAGAATAAATAGGTATATTCTGATAAAACAATAATAATATATCTTTTTTTAGGGTTATGTGGTCCAAGTAACAAAAACCATATACTGAAACTCAAGTGTATTTGAGGTTCTTTAGTGGAAGTGCGTTAATATAAGCCTGGCTTCAACTATAATTACAAGCACCACAAAATGAAACATGACTTTGAAAATATTTATTTACTCGTCAATAATTTAGCACTGTTCGTTTGAGTGCAAGATTTACAACAAACGTGATGAACTGGTTGGTGTGCATAAATATTGGTGTATATTTATAAATATCAATAAGGCATCTAAATATGATAATTTTAACCCGTATTTAATGAATGACACCTGCATTATTTAAAAAATACAATAATTAAGGGAAGTTCCGAACAGACAAATAGTCAATCAGTAATGTCTCTTTTTTTCGTTATTATTTTGAATCATTTATATTTTACCAATCTCAGTGGAAAATCATTCCTTTCATTTTTTTATTTGTTAAATTAATCCTATTTGCAGTACAATAAATTCATAAATACTCGTATAATCATTTGCCACTGTTTATCACATTTATCGGCCTTATCGGTAATTCTGCTAATTTATCAGTAATTATGTGTAATTGTCAATTTGCTACATTGACAGTAACATACATATCACATATGAAAACCAGATACTGGCGCATTTAGATGCAGATTGCGTCAGTGTTAACCTTCATTTTGAGTGAGAAATTATTGATCATGTTTACTTTACCTGCCGGAGTATGAACTGGGATCTGCAACTAGGTTTTCGATGCAAATTCTTGGTGCACAAAATGAACTGAAGTTTATTAACTCTAAGAACTATTCCATCAAAATGGTAACTAAAGGCAAAAATCTAAAATTTATAAGGGCGATTTCGTAGTCGCTACCTTCTCGTCCACTGTGCTGTAAAAACTACCAGAAACATCTCATCTTTGCATAAACCTTGTACCAATACCCTGAAATAAAGATCTAGTTAGAGCAGTTCATCGGGTCTTTTGTTTACACAGATGGATACGAAGGAAATTCCTTTACTGATTTCGCTTGTGAACTGCGTTTGTTATTGCCTGAATGTCACGTTCCGTGTTGCAGATGCAACTAGGTCTGGTTTCCGAGGTTTACAATTCTTATCACGAATAAGTCTCTCTCTCTCTCTCTCTCTCTCTCTCTCTCTCTCTCTCTCTCTCTCTCTCTCTCTCTCTCTCTCTCTCTCTCTCTTTTAATCAGCTTAGTGGACTGGTTAAGCTAAGGTATAATTAACTTCTCTCTCTCTCGTTTTATATTAGGTTTTGTAAAATTCTTTGTGAAATTCGCACTGTAAATGCTCAAGTTTTCTTCCATATTTTTTTTCAGGATACTGATCTTATAATCTATTCGAAATTTTAGCTGCTTTCCCTTGTAAATCTGTTTATCTTTCTCTTCTCTGTCCAGGGGAATTTATAACTTTCTTTCATATTGAAAGGGCCACTTTCTCTAGGACTGAATCCTGCTATCTGCTATATTTTTAAATCTGACTATTCATTCCTCTTGAAAACTAGAAGTGATGAGAACATTACTAGGGAAAAATGACTGCCCTAATCCTTATGATAACTGTAATGCCATAACTAGCTGTTCCTGTATCATCTGTATGACTCCTGCGAGAATATAATTTTTATTGTTTTCTCGCTAGTTTTTCAGAGAGTTCAATGTCGTGACTCCTCATAAATTAAAAGCAATTACCAGAGTCTACACTTTAATGATACTTTACCTTCTTTAAAAGATGAATTACTGCATTCATTCTACATTGTTGTCCCTCATCCATTTCCTGTAGTTTTATGATTAATTGTTAATGAGTAGGCAGAGGATCTTGTAGACAAGGTCATTTGCATAATTTTTCAATTGTGGATATCATTAAAAATAATATGTGGATATGACTGAAAACACCATTATTCTTTTAGATGGAAACTTTTTCTGGTAAGGCCAAAGATAATTTTTAACATCTTTTTAACTTTTCATTACAGGTTTCAAACTACAGGTACAATGATACTGGTGAGAACCGACTCTGTATGTAGATATTATTCTTTCATTTCCTTCCAAACATGTAGTAGTGAAAACATTATCTAAAATATTCCACCCGAAAAAAATTATACACCGTTCAGAATTTAACAAACGGACTGGAAATTGAAATACCTCTTTTTATCGCAATAGAATCATATAAGAAATACAGGCAGGTGGTGATTACGTAGTGCAGATAAAGATTATATGAATTTTGTGGTCAAGAGTTGGCAGAAAAATAAGTCACTGTGTTTTACGCTAGAAAATGAAAGAATCCCTTGGGTTCTGTTCCAGAAAACAAAACTTAAAAAAAAAAAAATTCTAATGTCCATCTTTTATGCTTTACTAGTTTAAGTAGCTTGCATCCTCTACAACATGGACAAATGTCTTTTATAAATAACAAACAGCAGCCATTACAAAATTATTATTAATAACATTAAGAAACGCAATTACTTACACAGAGCAATCACGTTTTAGCAAAAGCAGGAAAGAAAAGCACCTTTGTGCCATCTCTCTCTTGGAGTAGTTTCTTGGAGTAGTTTTAATCAACTGACGTGCCTGGGGAAAAACTAAAACAAACAATACCTGGCGTTTAAACTCCTAACTTATCTCTAAACAGGTGATAATCAAATTCAGTACAAATTGCTATATAACGAAACTGGTTAAACTGGAAATTTTTGCACTAGTAAATTCTGTAACGTGAGTTATAAAGAATGAATAATCCGTCTGACTTTATAGCACGAAATCTTCATCAATGCTGGGGGCAATGTTTTTAATAACTTATTGAATATCAAAGAGGAAGAACAGTCGGAAAGGTGTTGACTGATTCCTCGCGTGTGATCATTGGATGTAAACCCTTTATTAATCTACGCAGAACTGATATTGATCATGTCAGTCGTAAATATGATTTATACGTGTTTGTGATGGATGCTAGTTACAATACTCCATCCGTAATGACCCATTCAGCACACCTCCTCCCAAGGATATATCTCCGTTGACCCGTTATTTTATCTTTCCGTCGTATAAAGAGTAACTGAAATATTATTTTTGTATTTATTCCATTCTCTCTGCAGGGAGCAACAGGAGTTTCTGTAAAGCTCGAGAGTAAGAGTGAAATTTCATAATTAGATTTCTTATATTCTATTTCTCAGTGGTTCATGTAACAGGAAAAAAAATTAAAATACCAATCGCGTTCAAATATGTGTAGCTTTTCTGTTCTGAAGAACAATAATAACTAAATGCACCGAGTGAAGGAAAGGGCGAACAGAAAATGAGAGAAGTGAAAGAGAGAAGAGGGAACACGTGAGGCTACCCTCATTCTCTTACCCTGAGATGCAACATCTCACCGAAATGTGATCAGGTTCTTCATCGTCTGGCTCTGATCTACATATTTCATCTGGAGTCTAAGGAAATCTAGAAATTCAATCTCTTCCTTCTCGAAGATACCTTGTAAAGCTTTTTTTTATTTCTTTTTTCAAGCTATAGAAGAGCATGATGAATGAATGTTTACGAAAGGTAGGTAAAGTATATGAAAATCTACAGTTAAATACTCATAGAATTAGTATGTTTGAATTATTTCCATTATAAATTTCTGATTTCAATTGAACATTTTCATATATAAACAGATTTGGCAATAACTTGTCTTAGTGTCATAAGCTTCCTAACTATTCTTTTCCTTTATTTTAAAGTGCAAAAAGCTATTTTAGCCCATCATCTCTTATTAGGATTATAGAATATTGAAATAATTAAGAATTCTGACAATGACTGAGCCAAATGGCACGAAAGGCGTCAATATATCATGAAAAATAAGAGCAAGGGTTTGTCATGTCTTTGGCAACTGGCATTTTAAGGCTACTCTGGTGGACTTTTCAAATTTTGTTTGCAGTATATCTATCGAAAAAGGGCACTAGCCTTTGTGAAGCGTATGATCCAGACTAAAGAAGATATACGTAACATGGGACTGAGGCTTTAGCAGCTAACTGAAACATAAAGGAAAGGTTAAACACACTTCTTAAATGGATGCAGAAAATCGACTTTTTAAACGTCACTCCTCAACTGAGACAATCACCTGGCACTTGAGAATTGTTTGTGAGATGGAATCTTACTTACTTAGTTCTTTTCTTGTATTGAAATGTCAATTGGTTTCCTGCGGACACCAAAGTAGCTGGAAGATCCAAGCATACATGAGTGGCGAAATTTTACAGAGGCCCTTTTCGTCACATGGAGTTAAAGGCGATGATGGTGAAATTTACCGCAAGATAATTTTGTCCCGTGTAGGAGGAATCAAAATAATTAGAGAGGGTCTTTTAAACCACTTTACAATAACTTGCTGAGGTATTTGTAATTATGAATTGTCTAGAAGTTTTCCATAAACGAGATCACATTGCTTCATCAAAAGCCTGAATTTCAAAATCTCTTCATCTCTAAACATTCAGAAGATGGAATAGCTATTCCAGCCTAAGTCATTGCACATTGTATCTTTTTCTCTAACATTTCAATATTTTTCGTTTTCCATACTTCCAAAAGAAATGGGGCAAATAAAGAAAAGAGCCTAAAGTCTCAACGTCCTTTTTCTTCCTTTCTTCCTTCTTCCTCTTCAAACATTGGAAGTTCTCCTTTGCTCTCTATCCGAATAGCCATTGAACGAAACGGAAATTTTGTTGTTAATGGCAAGAAAGAGAAGCGGTTTCCATGTTCATTTTTTTTAGCCCTTTGGGGTCGAGTCTTATATTTTTTCTCTTGTCATTTTATTCTTAGGCCTAAAGAGGGGTGATGGGTTGGCGGTCCAGCTGGCTGAAAACTTTTCCATTTGTCTGCTCGAAGTTTCTTTTCATATGATTTATTTTATAGCAGACAAGAACAGTCGAAAGTTAACAGATTTCATTCTTATAGCATTTTCTTTTTATGCGTGAAGCAAAATATTCAAAGCAAGTTTATATGTTGGGTGATATTTACGTTGTTCAACGAAACACATGGAAACATGGGAATGTATTTACGAGGAAATATGTAAATGTATTTTTCTCTCAACGTATAAAGGAACTGGACGTTTACTTCTTTGCAATTTGCTTTTTTCATGATTTTATTGTATGCTGAGGAAGGCATAAGTTGGTCATGAATTCTGGTTTTGAATATTTACTTTGATATTTTCCTTACGTATCTAACCGAATATCAGAGTTTAGAAGACAGGGAATCAACGCTCAACGTCACTGCTGTATTTTTAACTTCAGGTTTATATATACTTTTAGGACATAAATTTTCAAAATGTTTTATTTTCAAAATCATCGACTTTCGATAAATTCCTTCAGTGCAATAAACTATGAATATTCAAAACTGATCGTTTACCCCCAACCAGAAGAAAAAATAGCAAAACAAACTGAAAGACCTTTCATCTGCTCGATTTTAGTTTTCTGCAAACGACAACTATCTTACCGGCTTTCTCTGTCCGTCCGGACTTTTTCTGTCCTCACTTTTTCTGTCCGTCCTCAGGTCTTAAAAACTACTGAGTCTAGAGGGAGGCAAATTGGTATGTTGATCATCCACCCTCCAGTCATCAAACATACCAAATTGCAATCCTCTAGAGTCAGTAGTTTTAATTTTAAAGTTAGCCATAATCGTGCTTCTGGCAACGATATAGGATTGGCCGCCACCGGGTCATGGCTAAAGTTTCATGGGCCGCGGCTCATACAGCATTATACGTACACCACCGAAAGAAAGATCTATTTTCGGTGGCCTTGGTTATACACTGTATATACAGAAAACTCGATTGCGCCGAAGAAACTTCGGCGCATTTTTTATTTGTTTCGTTTAAGATCACTGCTCCAATAACGAGGTTAATGCCGCCAGTGTATCTCATGCTCTTTACTGTAAGCATTACTGCAGGATTTTGTAGCGTCCTTTCGATCACTCGTTGCACCTAATTCGTAACCTTTGACTTTACATTCCCGCTTCCCCTCTTCCGTCTTGCTGTTCAACCAACCACTCCCTCTTAGTGCAACTGCAGGGTTCTCTCCCAGTTTTTTCCATAGATCTCTGTGTGTCACCTCATTATCTTGGTGTCAACCACTCTAACTCCCTCTTCTCACTAATTCAAGCTATTGAATAGCTCAAATACCTCAGCACTTGAGTTGGTAGCCTAAACATCAATACTGAGAGATACGTAATTGGAGAAAAATAACATCAGTTCGTTTGTGATCTTGAATTCGCATGTGAATATTTGTTGTACATGATGTAAAGATTATCACTTTACAATAGCATTTTCTTTCCGACGAAAACACATATGTAATATTGAGTCAATAATTATCAAAAGTTTCGGGAATTTTGATATGCGAAGAGTTAGAGGAAAACACATCAGAACATTATTGATGAGGAGCACTGGTACAGAAACATACCAAGCATTTATATGAACTTCGTGGGGATCAAAATTTAAAGGATTCTTATATATCCATATACTCAGAACGATAAAGATGTAAATGCTACCTATAACAATTTTATATATTCAACATCAGGCTGTTTCCCCTAACAGAGGTGGCTTCAGTCATATTACTGCAGATGATGCTCAATGGCGGGTGAACGTCAAGAGCAGGTTTTTCGGCAGCTCATCAACAACCCTACACATATTCCAGTAACATCCATTGCCATCTTGCACGTGCTCTACCTTCCCAGGTGTCGGGACCTTCCTTTCCAGTACTTCTTTCGACATCTATCCAAACGTTCCTTATACTTTCTTTACTCCACCCTCCTTACGCTTTTGAATTATGTACTTAGTTCACTGACCCATGATCCTCCATTCTTTCCATAAGACCATACCATCTCAAAGCACTTTGTTCCATCCCTTCACCTGTGCTAATCTTTTTAACACTTTGCCTAAGTGCGTTCACTTTTCTCACCCTTTCATTCCTTCCCAGGCCAAAAATGCTACATAAACCATTCATCTCTTTACTTTCCACCTTATTTGTTTACATTTAACATCCACACTTGACTTCTTTAGAGGAGACTTGGTTCAACAGTGCTTTCATTCATTCCTGCCATGGGTTACATAGACTCTCTAAGTATCCCTCCAATCTTTTTCACATATCTTACCTACTTCTTTTCTTCGTCCGATTTTTCATTCACATCCCCTCTGATCCTCTGATCATTGGCAGTATTTACCCCGAACTCTACCATTGTTTTTCTTACAACATTCATATTAAGATTCATTGTTCCATCTTTCTGGTTTCCATTGACCCTCATAACCTTATTCTTGCTCACATTCTCTATTACCTTTCTCCTCTGGGAAACAATGTTTAGTCTTTCACCAATTTCTGCCATTTTTCTTTATATAACCAATCAGTATTATATCATCGTGAACGTCATCTATAAGGCTTTGCCTTCCGTTTGACATAAGGCAGCTTGGTTTTGAGTAAAACACGTCTTCTTACAAACGACTGCATTTTCCATCACGATCAACCACACCCGACTTGGTGTGAAACACACTTACACACAAGCACATTTTCAATCTCGAACATGAGGCAAAAAGAAAAACATGACAGAAACATAATTTTACAAACGGATTTTATGACAAAGAAACATGAATAATTTCAGCATCCTTGAGTAAAATAAATAAGCATGCGATTCATAAAGAAACCACTCAGCTACCATCTGACACCCTTCTCTCACTTCATCATTAGTTAACACTGAAATAATTTAACGGTATCTTATAAACTTCACTTTTGTGCTTATTATAACTTCAAGTATATATTAAGTCATGTTATTTCGCATCCATTCTTCAATCTAAATATGAATTACCTCTTTTCTAATAACCCTTACATCTACTAACCTTTACTGAAATCTTGCATCACTCTATCCAACAATGTTAAATAGCGAAGGAGACATAATACACAATTGTCTCGCCATAATCTATATTACAAAACAAGTCACATTCCTTTTTACAAACATTACTTCTATAAGAGACACTTCATTGCAACCAGCAGCTTCCCATCAACACTCGCCAAACTCACTCTATATCAGTTCTGCAATAAGTTTCCCTCGGTCCTCACTTGCTACATGTAGGTTTTCACTTTTACACTCAAACTTCTTACATTTGATTTAATAACGTCTATAAATCAGCACTGCTTTCGCCATATTATTCCTTCTATCAAATGCCTTACATTTGTAATGTAAGTCCAGCCATAAACCTTCCAGGGTGTAGAAGATAATGCTGAGCCTTAGTGTTCTCTGTTACCTTTATACAGAAACAGGGAACAATTGTTTATCGAGCTCATTCTTTCATTAACTTTCCCTCATCTACACGTCCAGGCCTCACATATCCTGACCCACCACTCAGTCGTATTTTCGCTTTCATGCATCAACATTTCGCTTGTAATCCCATTAACTCTTGTAGTCTTATGTCATTAAAAGTAGCTTCCCCAACCATTCTCAAACTCACACTAACCTTTTCCACTCTTTCCATATTAAAATTTCCTGGAAATCTTACTGTGTCGACTCAAGATTGCATTCCCTTCAGAGAGCATGTCTATATTTACATCTTTTATTCTGAAATCCATTTGTTAATTAATTCTTTTCTGTAATTTGTATTTTAGTAAAACATAATATTCAACCCAAAACCCTTTCTCCCCTTTTAGTTTTCAGTAAAAGAAAACTATTGTGCCGGCTTTGTCTGTCCGTCCGCAGCTTTTCTGTCCACCCTCAGATCTTAAAAACTACTGAGGCTAGAGGGCTGCAACTTATCTGGATCATCCACCCTCCAATCATTAAATATATCAAATTGCAGCCCTTTAGCCTCAGTAGTTTTCATTTTATTCAAGGTTAAGGTTAGCCATGGATGAGCGTCTGGCGGCGCTTTCCGGAGGTGTGCGACGCACCTTGACTTAACCGCATTTGGGGAGCAACTGAAGTGCTGCCGGTCTGGCCCGGTCATAGTTGAGAGCTTTATATAGCACTATATATGTGTGTGTGTGTGTGTGTGTGTGTAATATATATATGTATATATATATATATATTACACGTCTGGCGGCGCTTTCCGGAGGTGTGTGTGTGTGTGTGTGTGTAATATATATATGTATATATATATTATTACACGTCTGGCGGCGCTTTCCGGAGGTGTGCGACGCACCTTGACTTAACCGCATTTGGGGAGCAACTGAAGTGCTGCCGGTCTGGCCCGGTCATAGTTGAGAGCTTTATATAGCACTACACGCTGTACAGAGAACTCGATTGCCCCGAAGAAAACTTCGCCCATTTTTTATTTGTTTTCTCTTTTGCTCTCTTACCTTCTTCTTGACCGGCCTATCCACCCACCTGCAATACTGTTCATGATACATGATCTTTCTACTATATTTCAGTTGCACTCTTCTAAAATGGTATCTTTCGTCCTTCACTAAATTTCTCATTTCGTCACTCTACCACTTACGCTTTTTGTTCCCTATTTCTGCTTTAATAAAACCAAAAACACTCATTGCTGACCCAGTTGTTTAATTTCACATATCATATATATCTTCGACCTACGAGCTTTTAAGTATTTTTTCTTTGTATACATATGTGTAGTAGTTCTCAACTAACTCACTTTTACTGGTTACCCTTATACCACATTTTCACCTTGAACTTTCATCTACCTAAGCTTCTGTCGCCACCAAATAAAGGTCATACACACAGACACACACACACACACACATATATATATATATATATATATATATATATATATATATATATATATATATATATATATATATATATATATATATATATATATATATATGTGTGTGTGTGTGTGTGTGTGTGTGTGTGTGAAATATATATATGTATATGCATATATATATATATATATATATATATATATATATATATATATATATATATATATATATATATATATATATATATACATATACGTGTGTGTATAGCTATAACTACTCTTCACACCATTGCATCCATAAAATGCTCCGCCAGTTACTTTGAACAAATACATTATCTAACAAAACCCTTTTCTCTACCATTGCCCCTTCCTCAAAAATGTTAACGTTTTCCTTTTGAAACCTTGTGTTCCCAAAAATCACGCCCTCTTAAAACACATGTCTATAATATCCTTTCCATTCTCATTTACTCCAGAAACATCATGCTCATCCACAACGCATGCGGGGAAAAAGGGCATGTCATTGTTTTGAGAATCGAAAGGTTATTCTTCAACACACGGGTCATTTCCGTTGTAAATCTCCCTTCATATTAGTTGACATGGTAAAAGAACTGTTTCCTTAAAAGGTTGATAGAATAGAAATATCCTGGGAAATTCAAGCGACAAAGCTCTCGTTTTATGCGCATCTAAGAGCTTAAATGTAAGCTTCTGCGGAACATATGATTCAGTTACAGCAGAAATACAATAGTCGAGAAAAAAGGTCAAACACTGTAATATTGGTCTCATAACCAAATACGGAATATTTTGGCTAATACCCGTGACATTCTTTTAATATGTAAATATATAAAGTTTCAATCAAAATAAGGTTTCCCTCAGAGTAGATTCCATTGGATATTCTGTAACTGACAGTCCCATTCACACACCAGACTCTGTGAAGGCCATAAATTCGTGGTTTATTGCTCGCAAAAATTCTGAGTCTGCACTGATGGAATTTGATTTAGAGAAGGAAATTCCTTCAGGGATCCATATTCTCAAGTCAAAGGATTTTCAGTTTATGTGATTCAAGACAGTGGTACAGACAGGAGTATTTCGTCACCGCCTCTTGAAGAGAGAATCTTTATGTAGTAACATGCAATAGTTACAAAAGTGATAGATTATGAGTATGCTAATTACATTATCAACAGGACTTGTTTAGGATGGAGTAAGGGAATATTTAGCTACGATAAGCACATTGATAAGCTATCACCTTGGAAACCGGCATATTTTTCATGAAGACGTACCTTATCAAAACCATTCCTCTGAAATCTAATGAAGATAGGGTAGTCAATGTTAGGACACTTGCGGCTTGCTTCATCTTGTGTAGGACAAAGGATAAATGTAGGATTAATTAGCCCACCACAGCAGCGCCTTCGACAATGAGTAATAGAACAATTAGAGCCCATAGAGCGGGGGTTCCCAACCTGGTGCTCGCGAGCATCTCTGTGCTCTCTGATTGTCTGGCAGTGCTCTTTCGAAGTTGTTAAAATCGTGCTCGCGAGTTCTTACTCTTCGTAAGCCTAACTGCCAAATTTAAAGTGCCCTTCGGCCTTTTTCGTTTTCTATGTATATAATTGGTATTGGTAATGTATCATTAGTATGTGTGTAGAGTTGGCAACCCTTCGGACGGAACGGGTGGAGAGGAGCTAAGCTGGACAAGGCCAGTACGTGACAGTGATAGATGGTTTGTGACTGTCCTATTGCAAATAAGATTAAGAGTGGTTATCAGGACAGGGGAACTTTACAATAACGAGAGGAACTTGTTACGAATAATTGAGGCATCCAGCAAAAGCGGGGTATAGGTCACCGGACCATTGTCTTGAGTAATTAAGCACCAGAATGTGTCAATGCGTATATAATGTGATTCAGCCAGGACCGCCTTGAACACTGCTTGCGAGTTGCTTTGACAAACACTGATGAGGCAGATATAGAAACGCTAGCCAAAGCAGTTCAACATCAGGGATTTCACAGAATCCGCAAACTAGCGGAGAAGTGGATTTTTTTTTTCTAATGCCCAAGATTTGAAATAATTAGTTTGCGTATCACAGGAAGCAGTATTCAGGAAATATTGCTTCCTGTGAATATTATTTGTTCTCTTTTTTTTCTTTGTAGTTTTCCACGTATATCACATTATTAACGTAATGTGGAATATAAAAGGTAATAAGAAAACGTACGTTTTAGTTTGTTATTAAACAATAAAACTCTTTCAGTTGTATTTTTAGATATCAATATAATCTAACTTACGAGTTAAACATATTACCTGTGATCATTGGTTGCCGCTGAAGTACTACAATATCTATGACAGTTGTGTAAGATATGGCTGATTGGTGAATGTCAATAACTTTGAATAAACATCCATGCAGTAAAAAATTCATTTTTGAGTCTCCAGTGCAAGTAATTTAATTTTGTTTTTACCTTTAAATAAACGAAGACCAAGCCTTTCACTTACTAATTGGACTGCCTCTCAATTCCCAAACAATAAAATTATTGTGGTGCTCTCACAGTTATCCAGAGAACAGGTGGGTGCTCATCAGCTTCTGAAGGTTGGGAACACCTGCCCTATGTAGAGAATAGGACACTGCCCACATTGCCTTTCAGTTGAACGGTAGTGACACTTTTTCATTATGATAATAACGATTCTTTAACTAATGTTAGGTACAGTAATACTGAATATCATTTTTAAAAAGTAAGTAAAAATATGATGATAAAAATGGTAATTTATCACGAGATAATCAGGGTGCTACCATTATTCCAACCCCACCATTACCTGGAGCCTCTTCCCTGATTTACTAAAACCTGTACGGGCGAAAGTCGTAGCACTTAATACACGTCACTGACCCTTATTTCTTTTTGGCTCATAAAGTTGCCGTTCTGACATACAGATTATGGACAAAATCATTAGGACTGGAAGCTTCAGGGGATTTTCTGGTCGGCAGGCGTAAAAGTCATTGGACTTTGATATAATGTTCGATCTACTTATTTAAAAATCGGCCATATCTACATATCAATGGAAAGTTAATGATTTGTTTCCCTTTATGACGTAACACATGTGAAAGAAATACAATTGTTTCCATTGCTGCTGGAATTTCATCGACTAATACCGAAAAAACTGTAATGAGAAACATCAACTTTTGCTTTCCATCTGATAAAGGTTATTGAATAATGAAAAGCAAAAGTATGCGCTACGACAGCTGCGTGCATACATTCTCACGTAATGGATATAGACAATCAGAAGAAGTTAATGCTTGCAACGGAATGCAAAATGCATGGACATGAAAGCTGTGTATATTTAAATATATGTTGATATCTGGTAATATAGAAGTGGAATTCGTAGTTTCATAGCCACTGTGCATGAAATACTCATGTTTCGCTCCAACGATGAGAATGGTACGATTTTGAAGCTTATCGCGTATGTTGATGGCAGATAAAGTCCAAAATTATTTTGAGAGATAAAAGTGTTATTGCCAAGAAAGGAATTTTTAAATGTGTATGGTCACCATGAAGTGGATGAAATGTCATATTAACATATTTCCGTTAGTAAGAAAATAAGGGGTACGAATTAGAATGAGTTGTCCTTACAGGTGACTATAAAAAGGGTTGCAAATATGACTTTGTAAGGAGCAATTGCTTTAAAATAAGTTATATATTTTGTTGAAATTATGACCCAAATAACTGTCTCAATCATCTATAGTTGACGTTCATTAATAAAAAAATCTCGAACCAGAGAGATCTGCGTAACTTTTTGTTTTTCAAGAACAGCCGACTTTATTTTATTGCAATACATAAATGATGAAACGATGAGAACCTCCTGATTATCAATGAATATATGAGAATGGTAATAGAAAACAGAATGAACGCAAGCTTCCATGGAAGAGCAAAAAAGTTATCATTTTGTGAGAATGTCTCGCGAAAAGGAAATCTTGATTGAAGCTGAAATATCGTTGGAAAGTTAGCACTGTGAATTTCTCGATACAATGGTACCCAGCAGGTAATTTTTTTTTTTTTTTTTTTTTTAAGCATTACCGCAGCTGATGATTATGATGCATTTAATAAATACTTAGACCTTTTACATAACAGATTTTTAAACTTTGTTTTATAGAATGCCGACTGTATAAACCTTGACACTACAAGGAATGTTTCCTCTTAGAAGAAGAGAAAGAGGAAAGGTATTTTCTTCTGCGAACATCCGACCTGAATACATCGGAAGCTAATGAAATTCCATTTCTCTCTGCCAAGGCTTTTGGGGGAAAAAGCCATCCTTTTCCTTACCTTCAGGAGGTGAGCTCGTGCTCTCTCTCTCTCTCTCTCTCTCTCTCTCTCTCTCTCTCTCTCTCTCCCTCTATCTCTCTCTCTTGAAAAGGAAGAAATGCGGAATGTTTCATCCTGAGTTCACAAATAAGTGAATCCACCGTCCGCTGCTATGTCCTTCCAAATGACTTTTTGTGTCGATACCTCCTGAAATCAGGAACATATAACAATGGCATTTCATTCCCTCACCTTTGTATGTTGGCATCTTAAATCGTTTTGAATGAAAATTTATTAATGTTATTTGTGTAAATTGACGTTTACATGTAATAGCAATCAAATAAGCATAGACTCGAAATATGCTTCACGGTTTATGAGATTTAACATTACAGTATGTGTACTGTATGTTGGATCTGTATATTACGACAGTATTGCAATTCTGGAAAACAACATGAAGTTTGTACATCTGTTTAACCAGTGTTTTACTTCATAATTCAAAAGTAGTCAAAATATCCAAGATGTTGAGCAAATGAATTTATCAGCATAAATTTGACATCCTTTGTATAAAAATACCTCGTATTTAAACTAAATAGCACTGTGGCTCTTGTTTATTCAAATAGGTTGAAAACAGGCCATTAGCAATTCGGACACAAAAGGCATAAAAGAATTTGGAAGCTAAGTACCTGAGATTTTTCCTGGGCAGGCGCCTAGCGCTCAATATACCAGCGACTTTTACCCAACTTCCCGACCGACCCATCAGCTCTCGAATTGCTAACATTTCATATATATATATATATATATATATATATATATATATATATATATATATATATATATATATATATATATATATATATATATATATATATATATATATATATATATATATATATATATATATATTCCATTTGCCGTTCGCAAATGTTTTGCAAATACAGGAAAGAAGAATGACATAAGGATACTGGGTTAGAAAGAGAATTTAACACTTGCGGTATGAAAAAGTAAGTATATGAAAAAGATATTAATCTCGTGAACAACTATGAAGATAACTGCTTTTCAATACACAATACTCAATTTAAGCTCTGACGTCCCACTCTCTTCATCTTATTTCCTCGAAGCTTCAGTTATCTTCTTCAGTATTCATCGACTTTTGAGAGCTTTTACTTGAAATTTTTATTAGCTGATGGTTCTAATGTCAAATTCTTTAAAGGCAATGTCCAAGATGTATGCCAAAAAAACTTCGTTTCATCATTATAAGATATTAATTGTTTTCTACCATTTGAACTATCTTCAGGGGAGGACTTCTTTCAGGGAATTCCTACTGAAAGCTAGATCAGTAGTATACTAAACTCTTGCTTAGCTTTCTATACCGTAGACCTTTCTCCATGCATAAAAATACAAAGTGTTCCACTGTGCCTATCTGATTCTTTGGCAGCTGTCATACATTTGCATAAAATTCAATTATTTGCTGAATTCCTGATGTTGATTTCAGCAAAATGTGAGCAATAGAAGAAAATGAACTAATTTTCTCACGTACTTTCTCTCATACATGCGATTCTCTGTCTGTCTGTCTGTCTGTCTCTGGTGCACCTGTGGCCAGTAAAGGAAATAATGACACTTGTCTGACCCGTGGGTATCTAATAAGCAATTTGTACAACTCAGTCCGTGAATGCCGAGACCACAGAACAACACTTAGTCAAACTTATAGTCAGTGATTGTCAAACTCTCAGCCAAGAATACATATGAAGCAGAGAAAACAAATCCTTTATGGATTTTTTATCACAATATTCCATAGTTTATCCAGTTGTTGATTTCTTAGGAGTTACCATATATTATGTTAGTCAGTCCAGTTCTGAGGTTTAAGAATGTTAACTCAGTGGTCTCTTTAATCTATAAATAGTAGTAATACTAGCTCTCGAAGACATACAGTTTTCCTCATAAGGTACCAATACACTGAGGAGATGACAGCTACACCCAGGCATATAGCTGCCAACATCTGTTATTTTCCCATTTCTAATCCCTGGATGACCTTCCCATTGCTCTTCAGCTACCCCTGCCCTTCCCTGCAGTCTTCCTGCTCTTCTTGGTTGTAAGCTTAATCCTTCGTTGGTCTGGATTATCCCCTTACTGTCCATTTTTGTTTTTTGTTTTGTGTATGTTCTTCTTAAGACTCTGGTATATAATATCAGAAGCGATCTTGTCCTCAGAATGACTACCCATATTGCCTTTCATCATTTTTCATAGCAATTGATGAGGTCGTTTTCTTGTTGTTGTATATGAAATCTGATTTTTCCCAGTTGGCCTTGTGATTATGATTCCAGCAGTATTTGGGCAGCAACGATGCTTGCCTGTGGCAGCGGATGTTCTGCTCAAGCTGGCTTGCTCCGTCCTTGCCTGATTTGCCCCTCTGACCAAATTTATTTTACGCAATTGTTGCAAAAGGGGAGAAGAAGAGGGTCGTGGTCTACCTAGTGCCTTGTGACAATTGTGATAAAGTATATTTTGGTCAGAGCGGCAAATCGCGAAAGGAGAGAGCAAGCCAGCATAAGCTGAACATTCGCTACCACAATCAAGCCTAGGCACAGGTCAGACACTGTTAGAGTCAAAACCACAAGTTCAATTAAAAAAAAAATTCATATACAACAAAAATAAAACATAGAGGGTGAGGAAATGATGGAGGGCAACATATGTAGCAATTTTAAGGACAAGACTACTTCTTAGATTATATCCCAGAGTTTTAAGAAGAATATAAACAAAAAGATGGGAAGGAAGTGATAACCAAGATCAACGAAGGATTAAGCATACGACCGAGGAGATCAATAGGACTTCAGGGAAGGGCAGGATGGGGTGTACATCAACGGGCAGGTCATCCCAGGGATCAGAAAAAATGAAAACAACAGATGTGAGGGGAGCACATGCACTATATACCTGAGTGTAGCTGTTACCTCCTCAGTGGACCGGTATCTGATGAAGAAGATTGTATGTCTTCGAAAGCTAGTACTTGGTAAATTGTATTTTGTAAGTTAAAGAATCTGGATTTTAAACTATACTAACATGAGTTGTAGGAATATATATATATATATATATATATATATATATATATATATATATATATATATATATATATATATATATATATATATATATATATATATGTGTGTGTGTGTGTGTGTGTGTGTGTGTGTGTGTGTGTGTGTGTGTGTGTGTATGTGTGTGTGTGTGAGTGTGTGTGCGCGCGTGTGTTCACCTATAGAAAAACTATGAGAAATAATATAGAAATAGCTGTTAAATCAATTTCCAATCCCATTACAACTTCTTACCCGAAGTGCTTACCCTACATCCGAGGATTTGACCAAAGAAGGAAGTAAATATTTCCCATTACCGGACATTTTTGCTACAGTTTCTGTAAATATTACTAAAGATGCAATTTTGAACTACATGAGATATAAACATATTCTGTGATGCTCTTCTGAAATGTGTGGATTATATTAATGTTTATCTACAATATCCAAATAGCCAAGAAGCATTCAAGAAATCTGGAACAAATAATGCACAAAAACTTGTTTGGCAGTTTCCAAAAACAACTATGACCCTGGGAATTGTAACAGCAGGTATCCTAAAACAAATTGATGATTAGGACTAGAATATTTGTGTTCTAATTCAATATATAAGAAGGACTGAACTATTAGTGTTCTAATTCACTATATGAGATTGCAAGGAAATCTCTCCAGCTGGAATACCAACACGTAAAAGGAAACTCTGTACTGAAAACACTTTATAAATTGACTTAGAAGCCATTCCATCACCAACACACAAAGCCCAAACCTTCCCTTAGGATAAAATCGCATTGCTCTTCCGGGGAAACATGAAACGACTTTCTACGTCCATTTTCACTTGGAAAAGATTCGAAAGAATTTCCATTAATCGGGATTACTTCCGGAAATCCCGCGAATTTCGTTGTTCATCACAGACTTTCGGCTCTTAAGCACTCTGGGGAGAGAAGTTAAATGTCGTCTCGATAGAATGTGTCTGTCCTTACAGGTTGCAATATCGTCTTGTTCATAAAACACGCCACTATTACGATATCATCTTTCTTATAAGATTAATTTCATGCCACTGTAAATAAGGCGTTTTTATTGTTCTGTTTCATATTTTGACGTAAATTAGAATTTTTTATACGATTACTTTCCCAGGTGAATTCAGTTTCTGATTTGTCCACTTTATTTTCTTAATAGACTTTATTTCATCAAGTAGTGGGTCTTATATTAACTTTCCAATAATCATCGGGGAAGCTATAATAATAATAATAATTCTAAAAATAACAGATTTTATTGCAGCTGAAGGTCATATACATGGATTATACAAAGTAGAGACAATAACATACACGATCTAGATACGTGAGATAACATAAAAAAAAAAAAAAAAAAAAAAAAAAATATATATATATATATATATATATATATATATATATATATATATATATATATATATATATATATATATATATATATATATATATATATATATATATATATATATATATATATATATATATATATATATATATATATATATATATATATATATATATATATATATATATATATATATATATATATATATATATATATATATATATATATATATATATATATATATATATATATATATATATATATATATATATATATATATATATATATATATATATATATATATATATATATATATATATATATATATATATATATATATATATATATATATATATATATATATATATATATATATATATATATATATTATATATATATATATATATATATATATATATATATATATATATATATATATATATATATATATATATATATATATATATATATATATATATATATATATATATATATTATACAGTTCAAATTGTAGAACACAGCTGTACTACAAACAGAATTAATATTATATAATGATGAAATTAATTTTACTGGCAACATCCACACAGTTGCTAAAGAAGTATAAGAATAGTATTCATGAAAATGGTAATGACAGTAATAATATTGAGAACAGTAGTATAAAAACATAAAAAAAAATTATGATTTAAAAAACAGCTTGCATGCGATTAATTTCTAGCTAGGGACCTAAGGTGGTTACAGAAGTCGGACCCAGAATGCTAAATACGAAAATTGAAAATTGGAAAACAATACAATGATATTAATCACAGTAATAATAAAAAAATACCAATAATAACAATAAACGTAGAAATATAATAATAATAATAATAATAATAATAATAATAATAATAATAATAATAATAATAATAATAATAATAATAATAATAATAATAATAATGACAGATTCTGGAGATGACAATTCATAATTGCAAAAGTAAAGAATAATTCATTTAAGGAACAGACGGCTCATTATCCCATCTTTCCCACAATTTAGATCTTCTTCTTGCCTCACTGCTCAGGATGCTTTGTATTAGGGAATTGCTGCTGTTTCTCAGTCGGACATTGTTCGCCTCACAAAGATTTTTAAATTATTCAGGCGGTTTTTTATGAACATTTGCGTGGCGGAGCAATAGCGAGGAGTGTTTGTGAAGCGTCTCAGAATTTCATTGTGAACAACAGTGATACGTCTCATGGTCTCTCGGGTATAGTTCGTCCAAAGGGAACACCCATATATAAACTGTAGCGGTACGAGCGGAAGAGTAGTAGTTTCGTTTCTCGGTGACAGAAGGCAAACCTCCTTGCAATCATGTTGCCAGTTGCACATAGTTTACAACGCCTCTGTTCTATGTCTGCCGTATCTTTTAGGTCGTCTGTGATAATGTGGCTCAGATACGGAAATCCGTGCACGGATTCCAGGCGATCATTTCCAAGGAAAATTAGTGCTGCTGCAATGTGCTTAAGCGATCTTGGGAGCAGCGACACACTGGATCTTGGTTTCGTTGTATAGGATATCAAATACCTCTGTATATTGGCGGCAAGTGTCGATGAGTCGCTGGAGACCTTGCATTGATGGGGAAATCAGAACCGTATCGTCGGCGTAACAGAGGTTGTTTATTGTTGTTTCGTTGATAGTGCATCCGACTGAGATTGAATTCAGTTTGACATTCAGGGTATCTGTGTACGTATTAAACAGGTATGGGGAGAGAATGCCCCCTTGCCGATGCACGTTTAGGGAGCCGAAGGCGTACAACAATACGTTACCCCATTTAGCCCATTTGACACAGAATTGCTGTGTGGAAAACCAACAACATAAAATGCCAATTAAATATAGAGGTGTACCTCGTTTGTGTAGCTTCAGGAAGAGCTTCAGGTAGTTTACTCTGTCAAATGCTTTTCTCACACCTACAAAACATATAAAAATAGGAGAGGCTGATGATGGGTAACAGTTCAGTAATTCTTTTAGGATGTAGACGCAGGTGTCAGTTGAGTGGTTTGCTTTAAAGCCGAATTGGTTGTCAGTATTGTGTAGAAAGGGGAGAAGTCTCACCAGAAGAACGGACTCAGTATCTTGGACGCATTTGTAGTAATCACAATCGGGGGATAATTGCCAGGGTCAGCTGCATCCTTTAGCTTGTTCTGTTGACATATGATCCGGGTGCAGGTTTTTTTCTGGGGATAGAAATACATTTAGGGAGTAGGGGGTGAGTAGGAGGTGGTTATCAACCCTTTGGGCTACATTCTGTTTGTCAATCTAGGCTGTTCCATTGTCAGGGAATTGTTCTCTGAGGGTAACCATGAATTTTGGTGTAAAAGTGACACTGCAGCACCAAAAATGCTGGGAATGAGACTTTTTGGCGTAGCCCGTTTGGCGTCGCTGTTTCGGCTTGGCCGATTCGGCGTAGCCGATTTGGCATATAGAAATTTTCGGCGGAGAGACTGTTAGGCGTCAAATGACTACTTTGTCGCTGTAAACGACATTTAGCCATCAAATAGATACTTCGTCGTTATAGCGCAATTAGCTCTCATTTTAACAATTGTTTAACAATTGAACAATTGTTTTTTTTTTTTTTTTTTTTTTTTTACATTTACTTTTTGGTAGCTTTAGAATTTTTAGCTTTAGAATTTTCAGTCGTCTAAGCCCTATTGTACGAAATGAAAGGCGATATTTTAACAAAACGTGGAAGAAGGAAAGTGATTCACGATGGATACCTTTTTATTTATGATGCAACGAGCAAGAGTGATTCTGAATTAAAATTCTGGCGATGTGGACAGAAAGATCGGTATAAAGTAAGATTACATATGAAGGATGGAAAAGTGATTCGCCAGTTGAATCAACATACCCATGAACCATCTGCTGCAAAAGTAGAAGTTGAAAAGTTGAAAACAAATATTAAGAAAAGAAGTGCTGAAACGTTGGAGCCACCAACCGTTGTAGTAAATGAATGTTTAACTGGCGCCTCTCAAGCAGCTTTAGCCATAGGGCCTGACTTGCCTGCAATGCGAAAACTTATTACTAGGAAACGAAAATTATTAAACAAAGCGCCAGCTAACCCAAATCATTTGGAGCAATTTAGTTATACCCGAGTCCTATACACTGTATGTTCCCCAACTGGGTATGGAAGAAAAATTCCTATTGGGAGACACAGGAGAAGGCAGTAAGAGAATTTTAATATTTGGAAGAATAAGCTGGCTTCAGCATTTAGTCTTCTCAGAAATTTGGTTTGCCGACGGAACTTTCACCATTGCGCCAAGTCTTTTTCATCAAGTATATGTTATATCGGCTAAGAAGCATGATGGAGTTATTCCTATGGTTTATGCTCTTCTTCCTAACAAGCAAAGATTAACTTATTCTCGTTTATTTGAGTTACTTAAAACCATCGAACCAAATTTGAGAGCAGTTTCTATAATTTGTGATTTTGAGCAAGCTGCCATTCATGCCTTTCAAGATGCATTTCCCACCGCTCGAATTAAGGGATGTTTTTTCCATCTAGCCCAAAACATGCACAGACATCTTGTTTCATTGGGTTTATCGAATCGCTATAAAACCGACTCGGACTTTGCGTTATGGGCTAAAATGATTATAGCGCTCGCCTTTGTGCCATTAGAAAAGATGGACGAATACATGGATACACTAGCAGCGGGTCTTCCAGACGAACTAATACCCTTGTTCCATTGGTTCGAAGACACTTATATTGGACGACAGAATAGGCGTCGAAATGCAAGAATGAACCCTATGTTTGCTCCCGAGATCTGGAACCTTATGAACGCACTGTAAATGATGAAGATCGCACTAACAATCACGCTGAAGCTGCCAATCGACGTCTACAGTTCGAACTAGGAATGCATCATCCTTCCATCTGGAAATTTATTGATGCCTTGAGGAAAGTTCAGAAAGGACGTGATGCATTTCTAGAAAAATTAATCGCTGGATATCCACCTCCCAAAAAGCTAAAGAAATATAGAAATGCTGATGAAAGAATAAAAAAATAGTAATGGAAGTTGAGTCATCAGAGCCTATTGAATTCCTGAAGGGTATTGCTCATAATTACGAAATGAAAAATTAATTCCTAAGGTTAAAAAAACTGTACTAAATTTTATTTTTCTAAATAATGTATTTTCATTTCAAGTTTTTAACTCGCATTATCCCATTATTGTTTTAATAGGATCCTTTATTCTCTAAGTGAATAAAATTTATATTTTTTCCCAATTCAAGTTTTTTATTTACATGATTCCACTAGTCTTTTAATAATGTAAAAATTTTTACTGTTTTATTTTTCTGAATAAAGTTCAGAAAGGACGTCTTGCATTTCTAGAAAAATTAATCGAACAAAGACGTCGAAACAATCTGACGCCTAAAAGGCTACGCCGAATAGTGCTATTAGTTTTCTGACGCCGAATCGGCCAAGCCGAAACGGCAGCGCCAAATGGGCTATGCCGAAACGTAGCAAACCCAAAAATGCTTGCATGACCACATGATTTTATGTATTTTTTGTTATTCTGTAGGAACCCTCCAAACATTTTTGGTCATATACGTATTCTTTTCTCCTCTACTCTTGGTGATCGAGGAACTTGTGCTTGACCAACAATGTTGAAGGGGAAGAAATTAATAAGGGCTGCTCTGCCTTAGCCTACAAGCCTTTGGTCCATATGGTACATACTGAAGCTCTATAAAATACAAAGAGGAACCTGGATGGTAGAACACGGGCACTGCATGTCCTTCCTGGTGCTGTTCATATAGTACACATGTCTACAAGTCCGTTTCCCATAGAAATCGTCGAATAGGAGGGTTATAAAACATACTTTCCCTCGTCAGTGATGTACGATCCTCATGTGCCTCTGTTTTGTGAATGTCAAATGTTGGAGGGCTAGTAGCAGAATTTCCAGGAGCTAGATCATCCACTGGGCTGTCAGGAATTGGGATGCCATGCAATTCCAAGGTCTATCCAGGTACTGCACGCCATAGGATGAAGTCCCCAAATGGCCAGTCGTCAATGATGGAGTTCAAGAACATACAATATGTGACCCAATGGAGCTGTAAGAATGTTAATTCCTTGCAGTCTATCACTTCTTTGCAGTACAATTAAAACATGTATATTAACATCTTCTTTGTTCATTTTGCAGGAGAAGAAAGTTTATTAATATCTTTAATCAGTTCACTCTCTTACTGGTGAAACTATATTAACTGCTTCCCTAATACACTGGATATACTCTTTTACTGGAAATAAGTATGGCATGGTGAAATGCTTCTTCATCTCCTATCGGTACATATGCTGTCCAGTTTTGGCTCGCTGGAAGTTCATAGTATTAAGGTGTTGACATTCTTCCAGTCACAAGGGTATCACTGGGAGGATTCTTATTCCCAAATTTTTAAATGCTTTTGATGGCCTCCTTTGTAGTAGAAGAGTGTCTTGCTTTTCAGTTTGGTGAAGTTATACTAATTGTCCAAGAAAACATAATGCCACTTTTACACGTTAAATTCAAGCAATGCAAAAACTACTTAACAAAGCATGCTGCTTTCTCTCTTATTAATTATTAAGTTATAACCACCGTGAACTTCATACACAATGTATGATTTTTTTACATATTTGTCTGATTTTCTTGGATATTAAACTTAAAAAAAAACTCCATTTGGATACAAACATTATTTTGTCCAAAGAGATGTTTTGTTCTGGAACATACAAATTGCAATACAAATGCTGTTTATACCCCGATCTTCGGAGCATTAAGCAATTCTATTGCAGTTATTTTCTGGCACAACTTGTTTACAGAATGAGTTAAATAATTTTATTTTTACTGGAAATGGTTGTTTGATGCTTATTGTAGGAGAGAAAACTGGCATCAAGCACACCTTCTCAGACCAATATACACATTCCCTGGGGAATTATACCACACCCATCAAACTATGGATGCCCATATTATGGAGAGCATCCTCTATGCTGCATTCCATCCAGTCAGAGGTAATCCTCTGCTGCAGGATGTCCTTTCAGCACCTGGAATGCTCCTTTATTTCTCCATGAGGTACCACAGAAGTACAGCAGTGAAAATTAAGTGCATGAACCCCAAAGAAGTCGTTGACATTAGCACTGTCACTCCTGTACAGGCAGTCAAGTTAAGCACTTTGGTGGGGGACTTTTGGGTTCACGAACCAACCCTCTCTCTTTCACGGAAGGTAGCGGTAGAGGTTACAGAAAAAGAGGTTGATGCAGAA
Organism: Macrobrachium rosenbergii; assembly: GCA_039081455.1. NCBI lineage: Eukaryota > Metazoa > Arthropoda > Malacostraca > Decapoda > Palaemonidae > Macrobrachium > Macrobrachium rosenbergii. Next base: position 68,425 of record JANJGK010002025.1, on the reverse strand, counting down.
GATGTAGAAGCAGAGAAGGGAAAAGAAAAGAGTAGAAGCAGAAGAACCACGGGGGAGAGAGGTAGAAGCAGGCGTGATATATTATTAATGGAGTCATACATTAGTCCTCTCCTACGACATCATTCATACCCTCTTAAACTTTTGTTCCAACGTGGCTAACAGCAATTTGTGTGTTTACCTTACTTAATCCACAACCTTGCCTCCTTTGTCGGTAACTAATAAAAAAAAAATTCATCCCTATCATCTTCATTGTCCTTTAAAACAATGGTAAAACATTTGAGGATTCTCCGGTTAGAAGAAACTTTTAGAATCAGAAAACTACAACAAGTGAAAACTATTGGATGTTGTACGGCACTCACTTGGAATGTTGGTTGGTGTTGCATGCACTTCACCCTTGAACAAACGAGCTCTTTTATAGTTTGGTATTTTGCAGTAATTGCACCAATCCTCGACATACATTATGTAAAAACTCCCAGAAAATTAAGTGATGGATGCTTGCAACAGTGAATTTTTCTAAGAGATCACAGATGGCACATCATTTCAAGTAGAGCAAATTGGAGACTGAGGCTAAACCTCATCCATGCTGAAAAATTTAGAGGCATAAACTCCACTCTATACTCCTAAGCTGAAGCTTGTGCATTCTATTACATTATCCGGCAGTTTCTTTGTAGTAATGCACGCCATGGATTTATATATATATATATATATATATATATATATATATATATATATATATATATATATATATATATATATATATATATATATATATATATATGTGTGTGTGTGTGTGTGTGTGTGTGTGTGTGTGTGTGCGTATATATATATATATATATATATATATATATATATATATATATATATATATATATATATATATATATATATATATATATATAGATATATAGATAGATAGATAGATAAATAGATAGATAGATAGATAGGCAGATAGATAGATAGATAACTAGATTCTTTAAACAACTGTGTCGTGATCATTATGCAGCTTTAACCATTAACCGCGAAAATAAATCCTCTCGTCTGTTCTTTCCATGAAGGTAATGAGAAAGTGTTCGACCTGGGAAAAGCAATTGTCTTGCAGTCTCCAAGGGGCATCTAACACAAAGGGAGCAGATCTATTTCCAGTATTTGCAGGTAATAGCTTCGTTATCCTGGCGTTGTGCAATAAGCTCAGAGACATTGGAATCGGGTTCTTCTTAATCCGAGGGCGTTGAGACTTCCATTCAGTCATTCGTAAGACACAAAAAAGACTTATTTTGCTTCTTGGTATTTTGGGTTTATTTCTAGCCATGTACATTTGAAACCCCAAAAAAGAAATATATTGAAAGGCAGTGCAACAGATGGCGAAATTTGCTTTAATTTCAACCTTGGTGTATTGCAACAAAATAATAAAAACATATTGAAATGATTTAATCATATTCGTGATTAGCGACCTAATTTACCACCAAAGAGTAAAACAATCATACGCAGAGCTGCTGAGTCTTGGAAGGTAAAATGCTACAGTATTACCTGTGAGATGAATAACAACGAAAGGAAATTTTTAGTCGAACGTAAAGCTGTTTACTTGAATAAAGTTCATTTTTTATCTAGCAGTCATATAAAAAAAACCGCTCAAAATAAGTATATTCCCGTTTCATTTTACGAAGCAATAAGTCATTAGATAGACTTCAAATACACTGTGCCATTGGACAATATATTCTAATTTACTTTTCAGGAAACATTCGTTCATCAATAAAGGATTTGTAAGCCCTGATATCAAAGAACGTTCAAAACAGAATCTCCATTCACAGAAAAGTATTCAAATAACGACTTCATTTTTGCTGTACAAGAAACACTGACCCCGATTATCGCCCACTTTCAATAATGCAGTCATCGGCCACGATTTTGCTGATGAAAAGCACGATTTTCAATACCTGATTCGCCGATTCCTCAAGGCACAGCCTGGTGGGATTCCACTTGGAACCGACATGACCCACAAGATCATTTGTGGATACGTTTAAAGATTGTTTTCATTAAATATGAAGCCCAGTTTTTTGGTATTTTCTAGTTTGTGTCAAAGTTTTATAAAGTTAGAGTTCTATTTTCTATAGTTACTTTCTTATCTATCCTGCTATTTTTATATATCAAATTTGTCTCCATAGACTTATCTGAATTTATTTGCTATTGTTTTTTTTCTTTTCTCCTAGTTTCATATTTATTCTAAATATGGGACGTTTACTCGGGTAATTTGTTTTGCGAATAAGTTGGCTTACTGCTTGGCATATAAATGTTATTACAACTCATGATCAATGATAAGACACAAATTAAAGAAACTCCAAGCGATGATGGAACAAAACAAATATAACCCTAGAAATCAGAAGGAAATCCCACAGGGAAAGAGAGTTCCAGATTCCTCTATGACAAGTTCTGAAAGAGGCTTCGTCTCTTGGAACCTCGCTTCTACTAACGGAAGTCATGCTGTTAATTCTTATGCAACTGAAGAGACTTATCCTGCAACATCAGCTTCATCTTTTACAGGAAACTGCCATTGTGCCATTGGCAACATACAAACCAGTAATCATAAAAGAATAAAAATGAATGACAAACGGAATACTAAGACTAACAAGGAGATAGGAGCAAATGATGAACAAGGAGTCCCTGGACAGCAGCTGAACTGAAATTTGAAATCCAGTAATAAATTGCAGAATTTGAAACGAAGATAATTTCTGTGACGGGAACTTAATGATTATCCTCTTTCAGTCAGTTTGATATATACTTTGGTAAAGTATTATTATTATTATTATTATTATTATTATTATTATTATTATTATTATTATTAGTATTATTATTATTATTATTATTATTATTATTATTATTATTATTAAAACTGAACATGTATTCTATTTAAACGAGCCAAAAAAAGAGATCAGCTCGCTGTATCAACCTTCCAAACAAAGTAATCCTCGTAAAGTAAATAAATAAATAAATAAATGAATAAATAAATGAATAAAAACAAATATATATATATATATATATATATATATATATATATATATATATATATATATATATATATATATATATATATATATATATATATATATATATATATATATATATATACACGAGCAATCGACGAGAACTGTAAAGAAAAGCTCAGGCGGTTTTTTCAAGTTATGAGTATTTGGTCTCGGTTGGTTGTGTATGGATAATATGTCCACGGCAGATTGTCTCTGTTTTTTAACTGAAAGATCAGCTTTGTGCTGTAATGTACCCCGGGGGAGTTTTATAGGTATTCGTACCCCAAGTAGGATTTATGTGGGATCCACTCGAAGACTTCTAAAAGTGCAAATAGATCCTCAGAAGGGGTAAGTTTTCGGACTCGGGTAAAATAATATTGGAAATCTACGAAACTTTGTAAAACTTCTCTTGGAAACATAAATCTCTGCTTTACTGGACAAACTTCAAACCAACTCGAACGGCCAATACTCGAGTCTTTAATGGATAAACAACTTGTTGAGCGATTGAACATTCAAACATCGGCTGTTCCTTTGTACCTATCATAACCAGGATAATAATAATATTTTTGTTGTTTTGTTTTCTATTTTTTTGTGTCATACTGATAGATTGGCTCCATTCCCTTCAATACTTTTTTTTATTGTAGTTTTAACCTTTAATGATTGTAAAAAAGTTTTATTTTTTCTGCGTGTTTTTTTATTTTCTATTAATTTTGATTAATTTCCCAGTGTTTTGCCTGTTCCTCAGTGTCCTTTGTATAAGATTTCCCTTTCTAGTCGATTTTCACGTTTTCATACTTTGAATTTGCTTTTGTGTGTTTTTTTCTGTGATTTTTATGTTTTTATTTCAGTTCTAGAACCCCTGGATTCCGAAACATTGGGAACAATTATGTAATAAAACCATTCAATAGTTTTCCTGTCCGCCTTTGTGTCTTATGTATGTATATATATATTACTATAATTTACAAGAAGTCGCTGCACAGTGCGCCTCCCCCCAACCTAATTTACCCTTTGTTTATTGAGAGTAGCGTCGTTGCTGCATAGCCGGTAGTAGTTGGCCTAGATATCAGAGCAAAGTTATCAACATTTCGATTTGTCCTTCGTTTTACCTGGAACAGATATTGAGATGACACGGGGTAAAATGGCAAAGATACGAGACTGAATGCCGCTCCCTCAAGCAGCTTAGCCCAACTAAGCTGCTTAAAACAACCTTTCTAAAGGCAAATTAAGCCGCTGAATTGTCTGTCCGCAGGATACCTGGGAAGAGGCAACCTATCGCTGACCACCTAGTAAATGACAGATCGTTTGCACATGGCCCAGTTATTGGCAGAAGTTTGCACACGGCCACAACATGGCCGTAGCCTTAAAAGGGAAAGACAGGAGATCTGAGGGGCAGTGAGTTGTGTGAGGAGGCAGTTAGTCGTGTGGGCAGTTAGTCGTGTGAGGAGGCAGTTAATCGTGTGGGCAGTTAGTCGTGTGAGCAGTAGACGTGCAGTAGCAGTAGAGGGCCGGTAGCCACACATGCGGGCGAGCGATAAATTTGCTGAGAGACCATTCATTCCCCCCCTGTCCAACTCCAGACCTCAATCATCCTCGAGTGCATCGCCCTACGTGTGATCGTCCCTCGTCACCCTTTGCCTAAGGTAAAGTGTGAATAAAGACTTTTCAGTCATGGCAGTTTGCCCTTTAGAAAAGTTATCGGAATGCCAGTATTTCACCTCTGTCCGTGTGCCAGATTATCCAGTGCCATTTCCAGTGTCCTGTGTTCAAGTGTAAAGTAGTCATTCATTACTCGAGCCCTTGGCACCCTCAGTGCAGACTCGAGTCCTATTCTGTGATATATTTTCCTTTACTGGCGGGTAATGTGTAAATCTCTCTTGCAGAGGGACCTGTTCACAGTGGACTCATCTTGGACTGTGCCTTGCCCTTAGTCAAGACTCCGGTAGAAGGATCTTCAGGCGTTGCAAGCCCTTTAACAATTTACTTACCCATTTTTCCTTCTAATGCTTTCTTTTGTAAATATAATTCTCTAATTTATCCCAAGTATTTACGTAACATTTCCCTATGAAGTAGAGCCTTCAGCTTCTAAAATCATCCCTTGTTCTTTGTTTTTTACGATTTCCCCTTGAGCAAGTCAGAACTCTAAGGCCAATTAAATAAAGTTTCTGTTGCTGGCCTGTAAAAATACCATAAACGAAGGGAAATGCATATATATATATATATATATATATATATATATATATATATATATATATATATATATATATATATATATATATATATATATATATATATATATATATATATATATATATATTATATATATATATGTATATATATATATATATATATATATATATATATATATATATATATATATATATATATATATATATATATATATATATATATATATATATATATATATATATATATATATATATATATATATATATATATATATATATATATATATATATATATATATATATATATATATATATATATATATATATATATGTGTATATATATATATATATATATATATATATATATATATATATATATATATATATATATATATATATATATATATATATATATATATATATATATATATATATATATATATATATATATATATATATATATATATATATATATATATATATATATATATATATATATATATATATATATATATATATATATATATAATGTATAATATATATATATATATATATATATATATATATATATATATATATATATATATATATATATATATATATATATATATATATATATATATATATATATATATATATATATATATATATATATATATAGGTGTGTGTGTGTGTGTAGATAAACAAAGAAATGCTTCAGAACAACAGACGTAATAGTAACCAAAAAAGCCACTGGACGGAGGGAAGTAATATCAGAAGTGGGTAAATGGGTCCCTCACTTGTTATTAAATAAAGACCAACCGGCCCTAATCCAAACTTAGTTTCAGACAGCCACCACATTACAGCTGACCTACTTAGGGGAAATGGACGAGCAAACAGTGTTGTTTGGAATTCTTAAACAGAAAATCTACAGTTCTTAAACATTATGTACAATTTACATACTTCCTTTGTGATTAATATTTTTTGGGTTAATAATCCTAATTTAATATCCTTATTTTCATTACAACTTTCTTTCATAAATCTTGAACATTTATGATAATATCCAGCATACTATTAGAATATACAAGATTTTAGCGGCTTTCCAGTGTATCAGGCTGTTTTCTTAAATATGAAGAAAATAGTTATGTCGAGTATATATTGTACATTTTTCAATTTCAGTTTTCTTTTCTAATTCTCTATTTTAACCTATATACAGTAGAATTGGTCATATAATTTAATCGAGTTTAATATATAGATACATCCTTTGGTATAGTTGTGAGAGTCTTTGTAAGGTCCTTGTTTAATATATATATATATATATATATATATATATATATATATATATATATATATATATATATATATATATATATATATATATATATATATATATATATATATATATATATATATATATATATATATATATATATATATATATATATATATATATATGAATGTATATATATAAATTCTTCGTCTGTGGTAGGATATTAAATTAATATCTTGCCATTTTTCCTCATTACATTGATTTTATCATCAAAGCATGCATTTCTTGACTTCAATGCTGTGACCAGAATAAAAATACACATATGCATAAATATTGGAAGGTGTCCTGAGTTCAGTGGATTTAAACCCATTATTCCAGTTATATCTTCAGGAACCCCAAAATGTAGGTTGCATTAATTTCCCACCTCCACAATAAACTTTCTCGATGGCAATTAAATTACCGTTAATGCTGTGCATTTTCGTTTCCTGGCCAAATGAGTTTGTCATCGATATATTTTGTCCATATTACATTTTCTGGAATTATATTGCTTAATGTTATCCTTTGGAAAAATTAACTTTCATGTTAATTAAAATGGTTGACAGTCTATTTCCAAGGGCTATAACAAAATGTTGGTTGCAACATTTCCCTTGAAATATGGTATTTCATCGCGTTTCCTAATTTCTGTGAAATGTTATCATGCCCAGCAGTGTTATGTGCATGGCGTGCGATAAAACTTCATCGATTAATCAATAAGCGCATAAGTAAACAATTAATCAGTATTTATCAGTGTAGTCTACCCATACATGTTTTGCTATAATTCTAAAATTGCTATATTATTCAACGTTCTCTGATACTTTGGAAAGCAGATAAGTAGTGTATTATAAACAAAAATAACAGAACTAATAAAAAAAGTAAGATTAATTAAACTATGAATAAACGGTTGCATCGCCAGGTAATTCAAAGTCAGTCAATCACTTAGCCAATCCCTCCATCACTTCTCGGCTGTATTTTCCCCAACTCGTCTTCCTCTGTTCTCTACGAGTAGGTAAGTAACCTCTGAGCAACTGGAAATCTTTTATCATTTTTTGCTATCCATTTCACCAATTCATATCTTCATGTCTCCTGCTATATCACCTGTTCTACTTCCCATTGTACTACGCATATAACTCATCTCTAGTATTTCAGTCTTCCCTTTTTCATTTGCCGTCAGCATTCGCAGTTTTACTTCCGTACAGATTTGGCTCTGCAACCTTTTTACACCATCGAGCTTCTGCACATATCCTCCTTTTCCCTCTGTTCTTGTAGACACTGCTGTCGTCCTTGCTTCTATTATTCTATTATTCCTTTCTCTTACCCGTGGTTATTTACTCCCAGTTATATACAGTATATATAAGCATACATACATATATATATGTATAATATATATATATATATATATATATATATATATATATATATATATATATATATATATATATGTATATATATATATATATATATATATATATATATATATATATATATATATATATATATATATATATATATATATATATATATATATATATATGCATGCATACACACACATGAAACGCTTTAATTTTTCATAACATCACATAATTTACGAGTAGCAGATTACCTTCAAAATTAAAAGACAGACTGAAGATGTATTTAAACTCCATTGTGAAGGCCTCTTAATTCCTCGTTCCTTCTTATTCGGGTTTTCGTTAGAGAAGATGATTGAGGATGGTTTATGAATATGCAAATTGGGGAGTGTCGTCGAACCGAACTTGATTATGGAAGTAATAGCACGGAAATCGAGATTTAAACGAGGAGAGAGAGAGAGAGAGAGAGAGAGAGAGAGAGAGAGAGAGAGGAGAGAGAGAGAGAGAGAGAGAGAGAGAGAGAGAAACGGGGGTGGGGGATAAGTGGTGAGACGAAAAGGGTCTGAAAGCCGCTATTCATATGTTATGCTACAAAAACGTAATCGCCCAAAATAAAGTGATAACTTTCTTGCAAAACTACTCTAATTGAAAATTTTGACACGAAACCGAGACGCGAAGAGAAAGAAAATGAGGGGTGCAGAAAGATGCCGTTTAAGAAATTATTTTTAAGAAGTAAAAGTGGAATTAATGGCAAAATGGAGGTACACGATATGAATTCGTGAGATGTATTTCCCAAGGTTCCCTCTTAAGAAGGGCATGAAACTGCTTTGAAAGGATACAATTATGGAATCCCATCAACAACATATAATTATATGTTGTTGATGAGATTCCATAGGATATCTTCCTGTGAGATCGTTACAGCTAGCCTCTGTCTGTCTGTCTGTCTCTCTCTCTCTCTCTCTCTCTCTCTCTCTCTCTCTCTCTCTCTCTCTCTCTCTGCATCTGTCAGTTATGTTGGCAGTATTTCCTTTCTCTCTCCCTGAAAATAGGCAATTCAGTTCATAGCCTCTATCTGTCTATCTGTCTATCTATCTATCTATCTATCTATCTATCTATCTATCTATCTATCTATCTGTCTATGTAAACGTATTTGTCCGTGTACTTTTTCACAGCCTTTCTGTTTCTAGACAATTCTTGAGGGGTGAGACTGCTGGCGCCACACCTATTTCTTCCTCCCAGCAGATGCTGAGACCCATTGACAGTGTAGTGGTTCGCGGTCCTAGCAAACATGAGCAGAGGGTCCACCTCTACTTTTCAAGTTTTGTCATAGTATTTTACACTAATCCGTTTTTAAGTGTACGTGTTTGGGAACACCTGTACAAAATGTGCATGTACTTCAGTTGCACCGTTTATATATTAACGCGCTATACTAGGATAGAGGCGCAAATACTTGAGAAGGAGCTCATGATTTTTTTTAAGATTAACATTTTGACTATGCAAACTGTGTATTTTATCAAGGATGAAGTATAATTATCTTTCCTTTAAATCCTCTTATAAAGTCTTGTGAACGTTATTCTCATGGATACAAAACTGTATAGTTTTTTTACGTACATACTGAACAATAAGGGCTTTCGTAATTTAAATGTTTATCCGTTTTAGCCCTATTTTGACGCAAACCGAACCCTCGAAAGCTTTTCATTTCTGTCGTCTTCGTGCTTCAGAAATTCGAGGTAGTTATTATTCTCTTCGTTTATTATAACTCCACTTATTTACTGTGTTCTTTTTTCCTTTCTGTCCTGGTATTCTTTTTTTGGCTATATACTCAAATATCAGTAGCTTTACTGTGATCAAACGAGGATATAGTTAAGGAATGTCTTATCAACTTGGTTACATTATTCTTTAAATAACATGAAACAAAGTGCGAATAAGTTCCCGCAGTCTTAGTAATAATATTTATAGTTACAAACCAGTATTATTCGGGTATGTGATCTCCCTGATGCTTATTTAGATCAGTGGATCACAAGAGTTGCTTCAAAATTTCCTTTTATTTAAATTAAAATGAATTTATCCACTAACTGCAGGTTTTAAAGAGGTTGTTAAGTCAACTAGTGGACATTAATTCACAAGGTTTTCACTTTTCATCTCTTTGTTGAAAGACTGAATAGGCTATATGATAAATGGCAATATAAAAAAAAATGTTCATTTAATAAGGTGTTGAGAGAGAGAGAGAGAGAGAGAGAGAGAGAGAGAGAGAGAGAGAGAGAGAGAGAGAGAGACAGCGATGAAGTTAAAGCTAACAAAATTCATGTTTTTGTATTATCTTTAATTATCATGAAATGTGCTCCACTTAGGAGCTATTCCATTTTAGTGTCAATAAGGCTGACTTAGGTGAAGTGTAATTGTTTTAATGAATTTAATTGCTAATTCGTAAACTGTTATGCTTGGCAGAACGTTAATTTCAAGCAACAGCCCATACGAGATAAATGAAAAGGGTAATAACAATATTCACAACTAAATTTCACAGACAATTACGACGTTTCGCTATGTGAGGTGGGTCTTGCTATGACGAAAGAATGCTCACAACTAATATTTCACTTAACTACTGCTGAAATGGGGATGAACTCATTTTGTAGAAAACGTCTACCACATGCGCCATTTCCGGCATCTTTTCAAAAGGCTCTTCAGTTGTCCATCACACGTACTTGAACACACTGTGCCAGCCATCTGTCTTGCATGCCCTCTCTCGCTTTCTGGGTGATGAGGCTCATCCTTTCTAAGTCCCCTTTCTCTTAATGTATTCGGTGCTTTCCAAGTCTTCTTCCCTTCCTTCCTGACACTTACGCATTGTACACTCTTTTTCACAAGCCTATCATCCTTCATTTTTCTACGTGAGAGCAAACCACCTCAAAACAAATTTATCTTTTCCCTTGCATTAATCTTATTGGCAATTCAAGGTCCTGTTAGCCTAATAGTACCCAGTTTTCTGAATGAAAAGGAAAAGGCTTTCCTTTAACTGGTGTGTAAGGTGGTATCTTAGGGCAATTGGAACTCGCTTTATGAGTGAATTTCCTAGTTCTTTTGGTTTGGGCTACAAACATAAATTGTGAAGTGAGTTAACATGCACGAAGAACAGAAGGAACGACGGAAATAATGAGATGGAAATCTGATTCCTGCAAAACAAGGCAATTAATTACGAGAGCGAGTACGAGAGAGAGAGTATGAAAGGGATGGAGAAATAAAAGTTAATTCATGCATACCGGAAGCGAGAGAGAGAGAGAGAGAGAGAGAGAGAGAGAGAGAGAGAGAAGGGGCTCGAAGGTGGATAAAGGTTATCGAGCAGCCAGGCAGCAATCATGCTGAGGGGAAAACCACCGTTAAGTGCTGCAGCAGACAAGGAAGAGGGCGTGGCTCAAGAACTTATTTAGAACAGTCACGTCACAAGTGTGAAAGTAAATGGATCGTGATGGCTTCTTAATTTCGCACTTGTGTCCAAGGCTGGTGGTGACAAGTGATTCCAAATAGTAGGCAGAAGCTGAGAAGTTAAGAGGTCACTGTGACGACTGGAAATGTGAATATATTTGGTGAAACTACCACTATATATATATATATATATATATATATATATATATATATATATATATATATATATATTATATATATATATATATATATATATATATATATATATATATATATATATATATATATATATATATATATATATATATATATATATATATATATATATATATATATATATATATATATATATATATATATATAATATATATATATATATATATATATATATATATATATATATATATATATATATATAGATATATATATATATATATATATATATATATATATATATATATATATATATATATATATATATATATATATATATATATATATCTTCTTCCCCCAATCCCACCTCACCCATATCCCTCCTCACCACATCCATCCATCTGATCCGTTGACGCCCCACACTCCGCCTCCCCATCACTGGCATGTTCTTAGCTCTCTTGATCGGTTCCACCTCCTCTCTTCTTATTACATGGCCATAGTATCTCAAACGAGCTTCCCCAGCCTTCTCCTTTACATTACATATACCACACATTCTTCTTATATCTTGACTCTCCCTCCTTTCCAGTAGTGATATTCCAGCAATCCATCTCACAATCCTCATCTTGGTTCTTTCCAACCGTCCCTCCTCTTTCCTCTTAAGTGCCCAGGTTTCTGCCCCATACAATAGTACGGGCCTCATAACTGTCTTATAAATCTTCATTTTGAGCCTTAATGGCACTTTCTTGTCTAAAACAACTCCAGCTACTTCTCTCCATTTTTGCCATGCTTCTTTCACTCTCTGTCTCACTTCTTTCTTGGTGCCTCCCTCTTCTGTTATTATTGATCCCAAATAGTTAAACTCATTGTTCTGCTTTAGAACTGTATCATCTTCCACTTGAATGTTTACTTCATGTCCTTCTCTACCACTACTCATCAGCTCTGTTTTTCTAATGTTCACTTTAAATCCTTTCCTTTCTAGGGCTCCTTTCCATGCTAAAAACATTTCTTGCAGTTTTTCTTCTGTGTCTGCTATAATGACTAAATCATCAGCAAACAACAGATCCCACCATTCATCGTTGTTCCTTAATTCTGATGTCAGTGTGTCTATAACGACGAGGAACAAGAATGGACTCAGAGCTGATCCTTGATGGAGGCCCACCTCTACAGGGAATGTCTCAGTCTCCCCATATTTTGTTTGTACAGTAGTTCTTGCACCCTCGTACATCATCTTCACTAACCTTACCAACTTCTCTGGTACTCCTCTCTTTCTCAAACACCAATAGACTACTCTTCTTGGTACCCTGTCATACGCCTTTTCAAGACCCACAAAACACTTGGACTTGTCTTACTATAAAAACAGCATCCACTGTGCTCTTTCCTTTCTTAAAACCAAACTGTTGCTCATGTATATCTATCAGCTATCTCAACCTTCCTTCTACTATTCGTTCTAGTATCTTGAACAGATGCTCCAAAAGCTTTATTCCTCTGTAGTTCCCACAGTTTAACACGTCTCCTTTCTGTTTATACATTTTCATCATCCAATTATTTCTCCAGTCCCTTGGCATTTCCTCTAGATCCCAGATCTTTTCCAATAGTGTGTGCACCCACTCTTTGCCTAGATTTCCCATGCTTTAATCATTTCTATTGTTACCTCTGATTTTCCTGCAGCTTTATTTACTTTTCCTTTCTTTATAGCATTCTCGACTTTACTCACTCTGATGTTTGCTATTGGTCCTTCCACTGCAGGAACATTTTCAAGTTTTTCACACTCATTCTCATTGTGTAATAGTTGTGAAAAATAGTCTTTCCATCTTCTCCTGACCACCTCTCCCTCAATTAAGATATTTCTCGCTTTTGCAATTCTGTACATTATTTTTCTCCCTACAGTGTTCCCATCTTCTCATACCATTCTCTCCTGGCTTCTCCCTTTGCAATCGCTACCACTCTCTTTATTTCCCTCTTTGTCCGTCTATACTCATCTCTTGTTTGGTAGTTGTTATCTTCTCCCCACCCCCTCCTGGTTATACTCTTTTCCTTCACGGCTGTTTGAACATTTTGATTCCACCATCGTGTTTCTTTTTCCTGTTGCTGCTTACCACTTGTCCTCCCACACACCTCTGCTGCTGCTGGCACCGCAATCTCTTTCATATCATCTCATATCTCCTCGGGCGATTCTGACATTCCACTCACATATTTCTCTTCTCTGGCTCTTTCCACTTTACTTCTGAACTCTCTTGCCTTCTCCCCCTTCAGCTTCCAAGGTATATACACACACACACACACACACACACACACACACACACACACACACACACACACACACACACACATATATATATATATATATATATATATATATATATATATATATATATATATATATATATATATATATATATATATATATATATATATGACAATTTCCGATTAGCGTGGATTCTTTAAACTTCATATGCCTTATATTTTAGGCACAAGGTGTTTATTTAGATAGGATTTGTCTGCAAATGAATAAATGATAATAGTATGGCTCAAATTAAAAAAAAAACATTGAACAAATAGTTCAAATAATTTTTCACTTTCACTTCATAACTTTCAATTATTTTATCGTTTGATTCAATTCTTTTATTGACAACTCTTACTTTTCGTCTGGTATTCCGTCACACTCTTTTCCAGCAGCAGTTCTCTGCATATTCATGGAGGATCTCGTATTGAACTGGTTCTAGTCGCGGATTAGAGCTGCGAGTGTTGCTGGGGGAAGTTCCTGATTGCACAAGCTTTGTAAATATTCCTTCTTGCTTTTGTTTTTGCTTTGAAAATGTTTCGAACTTAATTTCTATCAAATGTTGCTATAAAATAAACGCTTTATTCTGAAGTCTTTTGCTTTTAGAAATAATTTTTTTTCCAAAAAATAGACGGTTAGTCAAGAAGGAAAATTAGAATTCGTAAAACAAGCAGTTCTAGTGAATACTTACCACAACTTGGGCCTTGCTAACTTTTACTTCATGTCTCATAACACAAGCTTCTTGAATGAACGCTGCTTTCTGAAGTTACTATGGCATGATTTCCATCAGATAGCATTGCTTAAAAAGCAGAGCGTGAATGGTCCCAGCATTACTTAACTCCTCAGTTACAGCATATGGCAGCAGATCTACGGTACATTATGCTAGACTTAGGCCGAACTCACTCGAGGGTAGAGCAGCTTCCCTCAGTCCTTTTCAGGAATGGGTCCTGCAGTAGTGAAATATATATTCCACAGAAAGAACCTGCAAAATATTAGTAGACAGGAACTAGGATTAACCAAATATGAATGATCCTTGTAAAGTCTCAAGGCACCGAAGGTGAGGATTCTTAGATTCTATGCCGTAGAGAAGATTCATAAAAACTGATCTTACAACAGGGTTAAGAAAATTCTCAAATTCTTGAAAAGGGAAACCTTTACAATCAAACATGAAATGCACAAAAAAAAAAAAAAAACTGCCGAATGTGAATTTTGCACGTTTTTACAGATTAATGTTAAGGAATGACGAATGAATATAAAAAACTCAGTTTGCTCCCACTGTTGTGGTAATGATACAATGGTCTGGCGAGCATACATCGAGTCTGTTATGGTTACGGGGAGATCAACAGCCCTTATTGAGTGAATGATGACATTAACTATCTGATTTCTACATTTAAATAAAAAATCATGGTCCTGACAAATATTCCAAAAAATTATTACATTATGATGACTGCAATTGCAAGCAGAGAGGAAGAAATAAGCCTGAATAAAATAAGGCAGTGATATATGTCACTATTCTCTTCCACTGCCTTGGTATAAAATAAGAGTCGGCAACAATTCATGGGATGAAAAACATTCTGGCAAAAGACGCCGACAGAAGAGAAAGGTAAACGCCACAGCAATCACTATTGGGTGTCCTCGATGGTGACTAGTGCATACGTCTGCCGAACGATAAAATAATTCAGATGAACTGATACCATAGTTTTGCCACTTTCAAGCACAGATGGAAAAAAATGTTATCCTAATGTCGGATTTTTAAGAGATTCAGGATTTACCGCACATGATTTATGTCTCTGTGGAACCTAACTGTAGATTTCTAGTTTCTCTGAGTTACTTCGGATGACTTTTTTTTTTTTTAATCTCAGCACTTATGAGAAGCATTTTACAATGGTTCAAAGGCGGAGGTATTAAATTATAATTTCATTTGTGCCCTTTACAAAAAATGTTAGTTTCATTTGAAGACAACTGTGCGAAGATGGCTAGCGAAGTGCAGCTACGGATGATGAGAGCAATGTGGATGGAAAGTAAGGCTATGCAAAGAAAGCAAAACGTGATCCTGGGCCAGGTGATCCCCAGAAGCTTTTTTTCCTGACCTTATCTCTGGACGCCGGATTCAATGAAAGCGATGCTGTGATGTTGCTTTTCTTGAAATAATCTCCATTTTTAGTTTTCTGAAAAGAAAACTATTGTGCCGGCTTTGTCTGTCTGTCTGCACTTTTTTTAGGTCTGCACTTATTCTGTCCGCACTCAGATCTTAAAAACTACTGAGGCTAGAGGGCTGCAAATTGGTATGTTGATCATCCACCTTCCAATCATCAAACATACCAAATTGCAAGCCTCTAGTCTCAGTAGTTTTGATTTTATTTAAGGTTAAAGTTAGCCATAATCGTGCTTCTGGCAGCAATATAGGAAAGACCACCACCTGGAGGTGGTTAAAGTTTTATGGGCCGCGGTTCATACAAGCAAAAGATAGATCTATTTTCGGTGGCCTTGATTATACGCTATAGCGGCTGTACAGAAAACTCGAGTGCGCCGAAGAAACATCGGAACATTTTTACTTGTCTTTTTATGTTGATTAGCTAAACATTTTTCCTGTAATATCTGAAACAGATATTACAAGCCATAAAAAGAAATGTTTATTTGTAAATATGTTTAAAACAGTGATGATAATAATGATAATGATATTAACTGACGTTGCCATTTTAACTGCATCAAGTTTCATTTCCACTTCCCTGTAGTTCTTAAGATATTTTTCTTTGGTAGTGGCGGATCATATACATATATATAATATTCTTTAATTGCGTTCACAAGTGGAAAAAGAAAACGGGTTCAACTTGTTTCTGTAAGCTGTATGGTGAGATACTGTTTCCTTTCTGCCGAACGACTTCCGATCGATGTTCATCACCCGAGTGTCAAACAGAGAGAGAGAGAGAGAGAGAGAGAGAGAGAGAGAGACAGACAGACAGACAGACAGACAGACAGACAGACAGACAGAGAGAGGAGACTGTTGCTACTGGGCCTTTATAACCTATAAAAGGTCTGTCAGGCTAGCATGAGCATTCATCACACTCATCAGCACTGGCGCACCAGACAATATCATCTATGAACTTAGGAAAGTGTGGAACTATCTCCCCTTGTAAAAATGTAGGTGAGGAATGTCTGCGGATTTTGTTCTGTTGTGAGAGTGGGAAAGTTGTGCTTATGAGGAATGGAAAAAATAAAGTTCAATCTTACCTCCGATTGGCTGATCCGCCTCCTCTCTGAACCCTTGAGCGTAGATGGAGTGGGTAACAGTCATCATGAATACAGTGGTGGAAGGAGCCAGGAGGGGTATTTAGGCCCATGGTCATTGCAGTTGGATTGGCATTCAGTGCATGTTGTGGCATTGAGGTGTAGAGGATGTATCCTGTAGCTTAACGATGGAAGAGTTTTTTTTTTTTTTTTTTTTTTTGAAGGGGTATTCACCAAAGAATGAAGTTGTTTAAAATATATAAAGCGTCCAAGATTCCTGCTGATTCTAACAAGTGAAGGGATAAAGGGCTCTTTGGTGAACCATTCTATAATGATCATAAATTTTACCTTTCTGGCAGTGGTTAGACAGTTGGGCAGTGAGGCGGGTGGTTGTCATAATGGCATAAAGAATCCTGCTTAAAATTATATATAACACTGCTGCTTCAGTTTTTCCGGAGGGCTGTTTGATTCTCTTGAGATGAAGATCAGCTTGATAACAATTTTTATGATGAAAATCTAAGGTAGCTGTATTCCTCTCTACATCTGACCGAGGCATACTCCTTTATAAATACCAAAGGCTGTTTGTCTCAGGTGCTCCCTTTCAATCGGTCTTGAGTTAACTACTTCTCTGTAACAAGTTCATTTTCCTCTTGATCCATATGAAAATTATTTATAACGTAGAATAAGGCAAAAAAGCAAACAATATAAAAACGAGGTATATAAGTAGTCGTAAGGACAATTCAAAGGTTGTTATGTTATGGATGAAAAGCTTGACACGTAAGAATTTTACGACAGTTCATTCCGTTTTCTGAATGATCTCCGAAGGGGCGGATGGTGATTTGAGTTTCAATCTTTGCAATTATCCTCCTGCAATACTCTAGACAGGTCTTCTCTAGTCAGCGTCGGTGCTCCATCAGGATTCTATGGTAAACTAACCTCACCCTGGTCCTGTGCATGAAAGATGAAGGAAACCACAGGATTAATTGCAGCTTTGTCAAACCTTAAAAGAAAAATAGAAAAACATGCCTAAAATATCATCCGCTTGAATAAAATATTTGTTATTACTGAGTCTTTAATGAATGAACTAAGGCCCCTTTCACTACTCTCCTCCAACTAGTATTGGGCGCCCAGCATACTACTCAGATCTATTTCATTCCATGTTCAAGCATTAGAGAATGCGTTGCCACCACACACTATCAAGCAGACCAACCGTGCAGGCTCTTTTGTGTTCCTCGAAAAGGACTGCCAGACACGGAGAAGGATACCCCCCTAGCCTTTAACAGATTTGTCCACTTTGTTGCTGGTCATTTCCAGCTTAAAACCTTGTCTAATTTAAAGTTTTTATGGATACCTACTTCATTTATA
Source organism: Macrobrachium rosenbergii (assembly GCA_039081455.1). Classification (NCBI taxonomy): domain Eukaryota; kingdom Metazoa; phylum Arthropoda; class Malacostraca; order Decapoda; family Palaemonidae; genus Macrobrachium; species Macrobrachium rosenbergii. The sequence goes on along the minus strand of JANJGK010002025.1, from coordinate 50,141 downwards.
AAATAACTCGTAAAGTTATTTAATTCTAGAATCTAAGGTATGACTAAACATCTTTTGCAGGTCGAACCAAAGGGAATAAAACCTTTTTCATTCTTAGTTGAGCGCTTTCAGCATAAAAATAATATTAAGGTAGTCCAATAGTAAGGAAACATAAAAAATGTTTCCTCGCCTGTAAATTAACTGTCACAGAATTTAATAGCTCTGCTAAAATACTTACTTATAACATGGCATTTGACTTGACTTGAATAAAAGGGAAGACGTTGTGTATATGTGCATGCAGCTGTGGGTCTTCCAAGCAAATATTCCATTATCCAGATATAAGTGAACTGGGCTTTGCAGACTGGCTGTACTAAGCTCGAATTTCTGTGTATAGAAACGTAAAAATAAATTATGAAAAAAAGACTCATCGACTAATTTTAAGGTCTTTTGCCAGATCATGGGGATAGGTTCAGCAAATAGTGCCAGTTTGTTAAACAAAATTCTGAGACGCCATTTATGATCATCATGCAGAAAGGGAAATCAGAGTCAGAATCTAAGCATTCACACTGCAGAATGTAATACGCACATATAAAGGAACTAGATCGTTCTTTCATACAGTTTTCTAAGACATCTTCGGTGGATTTGATACATAGTGGTGGAATTTAATATTTTATGTTTGTGTGCATTTGTAAATGTGTAAGTGCAAGTATTAGCTCACATACAAACTAAGTCCGCAATATGTATGTCAGGCATACATAATAATTATTCTCTCTTTTATAAATACTACAATGTGTACGCCCGCTAAACTAAAGGAGAGTTTAGAGAGATGCGTGACCTATTTTCCCCTCACATCGTCTGATGTTCATCGTGGCATTTTCCTCTCCCTTTGGCCAATTCCAGGAAGGAATTCCACCTCACTTCTGCTTTGCAGCTCCAGGATACAACATAGCGTATAGGAGTTTATTGAAACAGCTTTATGGAATAGCGACGCAATTCCATTCACTTCACGAAATGCATGCAGGGAATAAACTCTCCTCACCGGAAGACGAAAAAGAAAATCTTAGAATCAAAATAACTATCAATGATTTAAATTTTATAAAAAAAAAAGGAATAAAAAATTATGTAATCTCTCTGTATTTGAATCGAATCGGAGAAAGGCATGAATGGTAAAATTCCTTGTTATATTTGAAGGAAACAACATAATTATGTCAAGTCAGTCTATTCTCTCGGGAATGTTACCTTGCTGTAAAAAGAGGATATTTGTGGGTACAGACAAAACGCACCTCAGGGCAGAGGCGAGCTTAGGAAACAGGGTGTCGACTTTCGCGGAAGGAAATGCCCCATAAGTCTAAACCACATACAGCCGCGAGAATGACATTATTTTCTTTTCCCTTATCTACAGGAAGGCAAGAGCGGTTGCTGTTGGTCTGAAGACAAGAGGATTATCTGCCGCTTATATATATATATATATATATATATATATATATATATATATATATATATATATATATATATATATATATATGAAATTTTTATCACACCGTGATTTATATACAATCATGAAGCTACAAATGTCGCTTAATATCAAATTCACGCTAGCTCGGGAATATCCCCAAAGGGTGATTATCACCGAGGGGGGAATTTATAAGTGATAAATGGGTCTCGACCCCTCGACACAGTTACTCTCCAGCGACTGCAGTCGACGGTCTACCCACTGTGCATTAATACTCTTACCCTCGACACAGTTACTTTCCAGCGACTACAGTCGACGGTCTACCCACTGAGCATCGACACCCGGCAGTACCGATCCATTTATCAGTTATAAATTCCCCTTCTGTGATAATTCCCCATTAGGGATATTCCCGAGGTACCATGAATTTTATATTAAGCGACATTTATAGCTTCATGATTATATATATATATATATATATATATATATATATATATATATATATATATATATATATATATATATATATATATATATATATGCCTAGCTGGGCAAGGTATATCTAGCTCTAATCACAATTTGAATAAAATCTGACTGATTTGGGCACACACTTAACAAGAAGATAGTTAACAGTAAATATAAATGAAATTTAAGGGAAAGCAAGTTTTCACTAATTAGATTATAATTTCACAGATCAGAAGGATATTACACGGGAGCTCCTCACTAGCTACTTGGCACTGCCCTTACGTTAGTTCATAAATCACATAGTGCCAGTAGCGAAATAATTTACGATCAATGTGGAAATTATTAACTAGAGAATTAATCTTAATTTACAACTAATCACAATATGGCGTAGAACCTCTAAAATTAAGTAAATATACAGGAACTCTTGTCAAGGGATCATATAAATCTTAAGATAGTAATCTTGAAGGAATCTTCCTCGTCGGGAGATCAGGAATTGGCACCGCGGACAAACAGGTAGGCACACAGCATCACAATCGCCTGTTCTGTAAGACAAATCCTCTGTCACTTGGTTTGCAAGGAAAAGCACTTACACGTTCTCTTTGGAATGCTGAAGGCTGATAGGGAAGCAATTAAGAAAAGCAAATTACATGTGTATGTTTACCTTACTTGAATTGAAAACATTAACCACTTCACTTACTTGTCTCAGAAACTCCAAAGGGCGTGAATATTAAAAAGATTAAAAATTTTAGTGAAAGAATGGGCGTCGTAACCAACTCCAAATGCAACTGTACCTTTTCCCACAGGTTGTGTTGTCTTGATGTGTAGACCAGGCTTTGTAATTAAGGCAAGGGACTATGGTGGGATTGTGTTAGCACGACAAAGGTGAACTAGGACAGAGGTAGGGTTTCTGAGATCAACCTGGCAAGGATTCTGCTCTTAGTCCTGTGTGGGTGAACGTCCGTCAACGTGCCAGCTCCCACCCAGCGTCTTCTTGACATCCACAGAAGCAGGTGCTGGAATAAGGAGATGGAACGACAGTACCCATGGAGAATTAAAGATAGACAAAGGCAGGATAATAGGTAAGGAGAGAGGGGTTGGAGATCTTCATTGAGAATGAGGATTTAGCTAGCGCTAATGTTCAGGGGTGTTTTTGCCACTTTCCTGTCCCTCAATCTGGGTGGTCTTGTGTCAACCTACCGTCTTTTATATATATATATATATATATATATATATATATATATATATATATATATATATATATATATATATATATATATATATATATATATATATATATATATGATGAGGAAGCTTTTGTTTCTAAGGCTAAGACAATAAGATTCTTGATATTGTGGATTGATAAGAATTAAACAACAGAATCGATTACTCAACATAGTGGCCTAATCAGCAAAAGACTAGACCACTGGATTTGCAATCTCGCCCTGTGTAATACTAACTAGGAAGGTTGAAAATATTCTATGACGTCACATAAACAAAGGCATGATATATATATATATATATATATATATATATATATATATATATATATATATATATATATATATATATATATATATATATATATATATATATATATATATATATATCATGCCTTTGTTTATGTGACGTCATAGAATATTTTCAACCTTCCTAGTTAGTATTACACAGGGCGAGATTGCAAATCCAGTGGTCTAGTCTTTTGCTGATTAGGCCACTATGTTGAGTAATCGATTCTGTTGTTTAATTCTTATCAATCCCCAAAATCAAGAATCTTATTGTCTTAGCCTTAGAAACAAAAGCTTCCTCATCATTTGGTCCACACTCCCAAGTGGGAGCTCTTCTGCTTTAGAAAAATTGTTGTGTTACGTAGTAAGAGCTTTTAAGCATCATAATGCAACCTTTATCGCTTACTTTCACAACGGTAACAGGCTATCGGAGAACAGGCTGCTTCTAAGTGAACTAGTTTGTGCTCTCTGTTTGTATGTATTGCGTGAACTCAATATCATTATAAGGAATTGTGAAGGGAATGTTTTTAGTTTTCTGTAAAAGAAATCTATTGAGGTAGGTAGTTGTCTGTCCGTCCGCACTTTTTCTGTCCGACCTCAGATCTTAAAAGCTACTGAGGCTAGACGGCTGCAAACTGGTATGTTGATCATCCCCCCTCCAATCATCAAACTTACCAAACTGCAGCCCTCTAGCCTCAGTAGTTTTTATTTTATTTAAGGTTAAAATTAGCCAAGATCGTGCATTTGGCACAGCTATAAGTGCCAACAACATAGGCCACCACCTGGCTGTGGTTGAAAGTTTCATGGGCTGCGGGTAAGAGTTTCGTAGGCCGTGGCTGAAAGTTTCGTACAGCATTATACACTGTACAGAAAACTCGATTGCGCCGAAGAAACCACGGCGCATATTTTACTCGTTTTCTTCCGTTAAGAATTACGATGACCTCTTTCAGGGGAAAAAGGAAACGCCTGAAATCCAAAGACGCTCAAGTTCTGCCGGCATCGAATGCAAAGGGCCTCAGAGCGCGGTTCCCTCTCTTTAATAATGTTGGAGTAGTGGAAATCGGATCGTTCACAATTGCTATAGCGTCCCGGGATTTGTATTGTTCGTTTCATAAGCTCTTGAGAAGATATTGGGCGCTGACTGTGTCTCAAAAAAGGCAGTTTTCCTGACGGCGAAGAATTCACATGAAAGTGACGAGATAATAACGTGTTCGCTTCCCCGTCCTAAGCATGTCAGCGCAAAATTTAATATACTGTCAGCTTCGACGACAATTCTTTTCGGAAAGAGAGAGAGAGAGAGAGAGAGAGAGAGAGAGAGAGAGAGAGAGAGAGAGAGAGAGAGAGTGGGGGAGAGGGGGTGGGTCTCCGAATTTTTCCTTTTTTAATATACGTGGCGAAAAATCAAAAGAGACAGCCAGAGAGAAAGGTGGATGAAGTGTTTCAGTATTTTCACTGTTATTTTTTTTTTTTTTTTTTTTTTTTTGCACAAAAATTTTATTTATCCTGAAATTTAAGAAAATAAACAATGTAGGTACCACCTTTGTTTCTTGATAAGGTACAAGTACAATATACTTTTTTTGTAACAAGTACCATATACTTTTTTTTAACATTAAGCCATTTCTAGTAGCAGAAAAAAAAAAACACAACGGTCATAGCCATTTTTATATTTTACCTGCTGAATCTTGGATAAGAACCACGTGTACAAAAATACCCCTCATTGGCAGCATAGAGACTCTAACAGAAGGTCCATCAGCAGGACATCAAACCCTCCTGCACACTGCGCCACTCACCTAAATACTGCTGCACTCACCCTTCGTTTCCTAGATGAATGAGGCACTTCCTCTCCAGGGCTTCTTTCACTCCGTGTGTTCATCATTCTCTTTGTCTTCCTCACGACCCCAGCCTAAAACTGCAAAAAAAAAAAAAAAAAAAAAAAAAAAAAAAATCTTTTTTCTTGCCAACTCTCGTCTGCCATTCTTTCCACATGGCCAGACAGGCTCAGAGCACTCTGATACATTCTATTATACCTGATAGCCTTTTCATCACTGATAACTCTCCACACAATTATCGTCCTTTCTGTTTTATTTACACCACATATACTGTACTGCACAAGCAAATCATCTTAACAGCTGAAACTCCTTTTCCTTCCTTTGCGTCTAACATCTGCACTTCTGATTAAAGCACAATACATACTAGCACACTAACAGTTAAAAAAGGATGTCCACACCTGCGAGGAGGACTGGTTATTGTTGACAGCCAAGGTTTTTTATTACAATATTGAGTCTTCGAAAATCACCTGACCTGGAATATTTATTTCTGGAAAATACGAAGCGCATCGTTTTGTTGACCTTTGCACCAGAGTAAAATTTTTAAAATGCTTCATTTTATAAATTTATTTTGAAATAGATGAATCAAGCGCACTCATTCCTAGATCAATGTTTATATTCCCGTAAAAACGATATCTTAACAAAGAGGCCTGTTATATTTGTTCATAATATTTCTCTGGCCATACCAACATTTTGAGAATGTATTTCCCTTCAAAAACAATACACAAACCTGAATTTAAAATGTATAGCAAGAAGACAAATGTATGCGTTTTCGAACAAAATTAGCAAATGGGAAATGAAATATAAAATTTTTAAAGATATGAAATATTACCACAAACCTCAAACCTTTCATCGGAGTTGCAAATAAACGAGATTATTATGTAGGCTTCTAGAAAATTTACGATTCGATTACGTTATTGGTCAGCAATATGAAAGTGAAAAAAGCTTTTGGTTGCAGTTTTGCGTGAGCTTATGAGCATATAGCTACGTTTCAATTTTTTTTTTTTTTATTCTTTTCGGCATTTTATGTTTGCACTACAAGGAATTTAAAGTTTATAATTCGTTGATTAATTTAATTGATTAAGAGGAGGAAGCAGATAGAAAACTAGATAATAAACATCTTTCATAACAGGATTTTAAATTTTCAGTAATCCATTGATAACTTATGAATTTGAACTGACTTTTCCTTAATTGGTACTTCTTATAAATATTCCTTTTTTTTTATTTTTATTTGCACCACTGTTTGCCTAAAGCGTTCAAGTATAGGCCAAAGGATAAAAGGAAGTCTGTGTTAATATCAGTCACTACATTATGAGAAACATCTTCAGTCTTTGCCGCATATTTCGTTTTGTTGCTGATAAATTAGCTACCTCTTCGTATCAATACGTTTAGGTTCAGTGGCTCTTAATCTATCATCTATTAATGGTGTTCTCCGCTTTATTTCGATTTTCATTTCCATGTTTTCGATCAGGGTTTACTGTGTCCTTGTTTTGAAAAAAAACAGGAAAATCACAGCTTCGTTTTTTCACCTGTACAGATTTCCTTGTATTGTACTGTATATATATTCTCTTATAAGACGTATCATTGCGTTTTCAAATTCATATTTACTCTTCTCAGCGATTAAAAACACCTTGAATTTGGGGTTAAAAAAGCCACAATATTATATACAGATGTATGTGCCTGAAGGCGAAAAAGATCATTAGAGATTTCGACTTCCTCTAAGGCCTCTTCACTTGTGAAGAAATTAATACAAGACATGGCACTAACACAGACTAAAATAACTTGAAAAAAGGACTAAAACTGTCAATCCAATTGTCGTCCGTCTTGAATTGCATCCCAGAAGTCGACCTTCCGTTAGGTTGATCATTAAGCTTCAAAACATTTTCTTTCTTGACCACTTGCCAATGAATATCCTGGTTCCGGATCTTACGCCTCCATTTCGGTTAAAGTCGTCTCACCCTTGAGTCTGCTTGATTTAGAATCATTCCCGCCATGTGTATTCCCTTCCTCTTCACCTTCGTCTCTTCTAAGACTAACCAGGCATGTAGAAATAGGTATCAGTGATTTATTAATTTTGCTTCCAGCATAACGACTAATTTTGAACTTGTGTACGTGCGTGTGTGTGTGGGTATATATATATATATATATATATATATATATATATATATATATATATATATATATATATATATATATATATATATATATATATATATATATATATATATGTATGTATATATATATATATATATATATATATATATATATATATATATATATATATATATATATATATATATATATATATATATATATATACATATATATATATATATATATATATATATATATATATATATATATATATATATATATATATATATATATATATATATATATATATATATATATATAT